>OZ026627.1:4940351-5030351 GCA_964020975.1 Hermodice carunculata
GAACCTGAAGACTCGATTCACGCCTTTGACTTTCCTTTGTGAATATATATATATATATATATATATATATATATATATATATATATATATATATATATATATATATATATATATATATATATATATATATATATATATATATATATTTATATATATATTAAGTGCTGCCCAAAATTTCTAGCGTATGTCCTAAAACTTGGCTTAAGCCCCCTGACTTTCATGTAACAGAAAAATTGTTACATATATATGTAATTGTAAATATTAACTATTCGCTTGCAGATCTCTGATGGAGATAGGAGGTAAGTGCCTCGCCAGCCCCTGCAAGGGGCCTTATCCTAGGGGACGGTAATCCCTCAGGCTTACTTTAAGAAGCAGTATATTGCCTGTTTACTTTCATCCTTTGCATTTAAACTAGGAAACAACCGGGACGTTTCACACGTGAATGCAAATGACAATTCGACAAACGATCGTTGAGACTCCTAGTTGAGGCAAAATAGAGATATACTTTCCTTGAACATGAAGCTACTTGACACTCCCCTGCAATCTGGAAATAGGGCTAAAAGGTTACGTCAGATGATAGGGGTCAGACAGTTACCTCACAAGTGTACAGAAGGCGTAATCAGTCAGCTTTTAATGTAACTTGTGTGTTGATTAAACAGATATGGGTGGATGTGGTGATGGTAAATGTTCATTAACATCTGCACTATGTCAAAAATTGTCTCAAACAAGCCGTTTAGACAGGGCGGCAGCTCTTGCTAAAATTTGTCCCTAATGTTACCTTCCTGCAGTGTTGCTTTGCTTCCCCCCCTTAAAAATCATGATGAATAGAACACTCTGGCTCCTGAGTGCAATGATGGAGAATGCGTGTATTCATGAATAAAGCCTACTGAATGTCCCACAGTTTGTGCTGACAATAACAGCCTGTTAGCATTATATCATATATCCCTTACCACAACATTATTTTACCACAAATCTGTACAGCATACTCTGTACTTTTGTTTTGTCATGTGGAACAGAATGCGCAATGAACAGTCACGGTTGCATTACGGTAAGTTCTATCAACACCAGCATTTCACCAGGTAAAGAAATCATTTCTGTAGTTTCCTTTAAATTCTAAATCACATGGGTATATGGATGAAATGCATTCTTTGAAATATTTATTATTGGTTCTAATTAGTTTATCAATATGTCAAAAGATCAGTTAAAAAAATACCACGATGGTCTTTCATCGTTACATTTTCCAAACAATGATATCTGTGGTGAAGTAAATACTAATAATCTAACAATGGCGCACAGTTTGTAGGCTTTGGAATACCTATGGTTTGCCTAAAGACATCATCTCTAAATTTTACAAAATTTGTTATTTATACAAAATCCAACAGTTGAGCAAATTAATCCTATTCAAATACACACTGACCCTCCTCCATATTATTACTAAAACAAAAATTCTTAAATGTAATCATCCGCTTTTGGAAATCGTTTATTGGATATGTTAATATACAAGTCATTTAAAACATGGTTTCAGATCTATATGCTGAATAGTTGTATTTAGGTCAGAAAGGTCTCAAGATGAAATGTGTTGGTATGGTAATTTATTTTTGCACCATTTAATTGCTCCAAAAGAAAACTTTAGAGTTTGGCAAAATCCAAAACCTATTTACACAAGAAGGTGCTTCTATTCGATTACAATAATTTGGCCAAAACTACCGTATCTTCGTCAAGCCATTTGACGGTCAAACCGAGAGATATTTACCTGAGCAAAATTTTGAATCTGCAATAAATAGGAACTTTTATCCCTTTTTGTGAGGCTTTTGAATAGATGAAATTCTCGGTAAACATGAATGTTCATAAGAAAATTGTACGCTGAATGTCGATAAAAACTGTTGATGTTTGTGTAAAATAGTGTTGAATGACATATTTATCTCTTTATGTGTAGCCAAAGTTTAATTTGTATCTAACAAGCTCAATTCGCCATTTTGTACCTTAAAATAAAACTGTTTATACATGATAATAACATTATTTGACGCATTACAAACATAATTTTCATGCATATTTTGCAGCCACCTTACAACCTCCGGATTTGCAAGAATGGGGTGTACTGGTTGTTTGACTTTTGGAATTTTTCTTTTTTTTTCTTTTTTTTCTTCTTTTTTTTCTTTTTTTTTTTTATTCTTCTTTTTTATGTTTTGCCTTATTTGATTATTTATTACGATAATACTTATATTTCACCATTCCAATTATCAAACATCGAACATTTTAACTTTCTTGCCCATATTATTTCATATTCTTCAAAGGCATCCATGATAATTGTCTTGTCTGTTACCCTAGCATTTTTTTTTTCCGGTTTTTGTTTTTTTGTTCACGATATTTCGGACCTTTAGATATCAGTTGGCAACTGCCTCGTTTGGTTTTATTGAAAAATTACAATTAATAACTTGAACATGATAGTAAAATAAATCAGGCTAACTATTTCATGGATAAGTATATTCTCTTGTCATGTAATTATCTAGTCCAAAGTCATCAACAGTCAGAATATGGCTGAATATCTTTGATTTGAGGGTCTTGGAGTATTAATATCAAAGTGTAGGTACATTGGTATCCATATAAGGTTGTATACATGATTGCACATATTTTCATTACAAAATAATTAAAATGTTTATATATATTCAACTTCCCTGTCATTCTATGTTTATGTAATGAAATCTTGTTTTTAGGTATTTTCTTCTCAATAGTTGCAGGTTTAAAAGTCTATGGTTTGATATATCCTCAGTCGTGTGATACAAAATCGAATTGAAGTGTTTTTTACCAAATAAATGTTTTAACATCTTCTTTCAAATTGTGAAGTAATGCCAGAGTAATTTTACAAAGTGTATACCGTACCAGATGAAGCCCATTAAGCTAACCTAATATACGGTTTAGATATTTAGGTGAAACATGCTGCGTGAAAACAAAAAATATATTAGGATGTTTAGGTTGACCATATAATCAATCTTGTCTTGTCTGAGTATCACCATGCTCAATGAACTAGCCTATTTAAAACAAAATAAAATGAAACATTTTATACCACGTTGATGCCACCATTTAATCCAAAGGTCAACATGGTACCTAGTTCATTTTTTGCAAAGAAATAGTTCTTCTTTGTAGACATTCGTGATTTTAGATTCTTTCTAAATCTGTAAAAAATATCTTTTCTGAATCCACCTGGCTAACTGCTTCAGAATTGCAAAGGGGAACTTATGGATTCCCCAGACTTTTTTTTTTTTGTTTTCAATAGGTGGTGCTGGAACACATACTTTTTGTGTGCTTTCGGGAGTTCCGATCTCTTACTGTCATTATATACATTATATATACATATATTATATATATATATTACATAATTGCGACATCAATCGAATTATAAATCAACAATCGGCAGCACATGCCACCTAGTGGCCAACTTTGTTTCATATTTCCACAGGCAACAGATACATGTCCATCACGTCTTAGCAGAATCTGAGAGTAAAGGCATTGGAAGATAAGAAGTTAGAGAAGCAATCACCCACCCACCCACCCACACATACCCCCCATATATATATATATATATATATATATATATATATTGTTGATATCTATTTTAAGTGATGTCTCAATCATGTAGCTATGGGTCTATGCTGAGATGGGTACCCTTCATAAAATATATATATATATATATATATATATATATATATATATATATATATATATATATATATATATATATATATATATATATATATATATATATATATATATATATATATTTGGGGGGTGTCAATCTTTGGATATATTCAAGACCGTCAACCAGATTTGCTTCAAACTTGGCAAGGATGTATTTAAGGTGGATCTATACCAATTTGCTCAAATGTACACTGATTGGGGGATTTTTTTTTTTTCAAAATTGATCAAAGCACTCTTCAACAGCGAAGCAAATTGCTTTGAAATTACATAGGACCACCTCTGGGAACCTTTACATATTTTGATTAGTTAAACGGGTGGTGGTATGATTATTTTTTGCTTCTTTAGGACTTTTTCTGTTTTATATTTTCTTGACCTTCTTTATCCAAACCGTAAACTGGATCCTCTTCTTACTTTCTAGGAATGTGTGTGAAAGTGAACCAACCGAATGTTTCACTTAAGAAATGAGGGTCGATTTTGTGTGTGTTATGGCATACTGACGCGCGTGATTGAAGCTGACAGAGGGGGTGAGGCGCACGCGAGTGCGCCTCGCCCGATGCCAGCTTCAATCACCCGCGTCATTATGCCATAACACACACAAAAGCGGCCCTCATTGCTTATATTTACATTTCCCTCTTAACTTTTCTGCTCAATTAACGAAATTTAGAAATGTAATACATAAAATTAAGAGAAACGTCCGGAAACTGATTTACCCAGCATGTTCAAGTGTTAAGTTCCGGAAACCCAAGTAGGCATGGCTTATTGGAATGTGGGCGGGACACTTGTGTTATGGTCCCATAACACACAAGGCTACTGTGTTATGGTCTCATAACACACCAGACTTTCTCCTATACTTGCAATGTTAAAAGTTAGATTGAATGTAAATATTACATTGTAGTGCTGTCAAATTGGTAAAGGTATATGTTAAGACTTGCAACAGTAATGATGGTCTTAGGCAAAGGTGACCTTTATACCATATACCATTGTCTGATGTTCACAGGATCACTTCAGTCTCTGCATGACGCTTCACTTGTGCACGGAACTCTTGTTCATAATGTTGTACTGACTATGCTGCCCATTGTGTTTCAGTTCTGGATACACTAAAGCATACAGTAGCAACGGTCAAGCGTGTGAAAGAAGGGGAGCCCTGTAAAAACCCACGTGGGCCGGTCAGAAGTATTTCTGAAGCAAGCTACAGCTAGACAATTATGAAATCAAGATGATCACCACAAACTGTCAGCTTAAAGATGAATGAGAGGATGGACATGGATACAAATGGTGAGCATGTACCTAACCTAAAACCCAGGTTTGACCCGTTCCTGGTCAGAGTACGACTGGGTCATTAACTTTCCTAAGTGCGGCAATCAAAGCTCTTCGCCCAGGAAGTGATGGTCTTACATACATAGCAAAATGTTAGTTATTAGCTGAACGGACCTGACGGGCAGCTTTACTTGTGCGATGGGTGGTCTTCATCTGTAATATATCAGCCGTCTATTAGCATTCACAATTTATAGTATTTTTGTTTTTGTTTTTTGTTTGTTTTGTTTTTTGTCTTTTTTTTTTTTGTTTACCTATGCTGCAAAGCCATCTGTCACATCCAATCTAACCTGGAGGGGTTTAACCTTGGGTGGGTCTCTACAAAGTGACAGCAAGTGGTCATGCTTGAATTACTTTTGGATTTTTAAATGACTTTTTGTTATTTTGTGGTAAAATCTTTAAAGATCTTTTGTGAGACCAATGTGGCATAGCTTTGCAATTGCGTAGGGACACCTCTAGGTCTCTTGGACCTTAATTTGTTCACAAGGTTGTAGTACTGCCATTTTGTTCTTTGTTGTTACAAATTTTAAGTGTTCTGTGTATTTTCCAGTGCTCCAAAACATAATATACTGCAACTTAGAGAGTTATGCTCACAGTCCCGCATTATTAACGAACATTTCAATTCAGGTATTTTGGATAGTTAATGCATTCCTATTCCCATGTCCACTTCCATCCGCATTTTAATATTAACAGCAAAAAAAGGACCTGTTTGGCCAAAAACCACAAGAGCGTGTTTGGGAAGCCAAACACACAGCAAACGCCCCCCCCCCCCCCACACACACACACCCACATTCCTACCCAGCGCATTTTGAAACGCGCATTGACAAACATGTGAGGCCATTGTTTCAATGAACTATCTGCACGATTGACAGAGCGTTTCTCATTCGAGCGTCTAACATTACATTTAATGCAAAGGCAGCGACCAACGCGCGAAAATACACCTGCAAGTGTTTTTGCCAGTCGTGACCGTATTTGATATGTGTGTGTGTGTGTGAGAGAGAGAGAGAGAGAGAGAGAGAGAGAGAGAGAGAGAGAGAGAGAGAGAGAGAGAGAGAGAGAGAGAGAGAGAGAGAGAGAGAGAGAGAGAGAGAGAGAGAGAGAGATAATAACACAACAACCAATACATTCATTTTATATACTGGATTAGAAGGAAAATTTGCCTGTTGAATGCATCCCTTCTTCCAAAATGTATTTTAAACGATGGACTCCCACTGCCTTTTAAATATTAGTCTTGCTTAATTCGGCCATCTTGCCTCTGTCTCAGTTTCTTCAATTTTTTCTGTTATTCCTGCACTTGTATCGTCATTGGAAAAACTGTTTCTGCATCAAACAGAATGCCATGATGATCATATTACAGATAAATCACAAAGATGTACATGATTATGAGGTGGTGCATTGCCGATCGTTTTACTACTGGCTTTTACAGTTTCTTTGGTTAACAGTTTGGGTGCACAGTAAATTCACAAAATCGTCTGATCTTAAATGGTTCGTCAATATACAGTGCAACCTGTTTTAAGGGACCACCCACAGGACGGGTGAAGCCGTCCTGTGGGTGGTCTCTTTAGATAAGTCTCCGATTTACATTGATGTTGTTTTCAATGGTGTAAAGACGTGCCGAAAACAATCTTCAAATATTTGTCATAGCCAAAAATGAATTATTGTGACCGACAGCAACGCAAAGGCCTCGTTCTGTCCCTTAATGGCATATGCCCTTCCAGGTCCTTTTTTTATTGGTCTCACCCTTTGGGCTTTGTGACGAAATAAATAAATAAAGAAATGGAAGCAATCATCTTTGAAAAAAATGTAAATTTTGTGTGAGGTGATTGCATTTAATCTTAGCATAAAAGTATTAGATTGGCAAAAACCAACATATTCCCGTTAGAAACACAATAATGTGTTTAATGATCACGACTGTACAGGCCTACAGGCCTAAGCAGCAGGCTAAATAAATAGGGAATCACCATCGCGTTACTGGATATAGGCTCACAAATGTGACAAACAACCTCCGTTTGAGTCATACATTATAACGCAGAGGGTGGAGTAATGTATCTCTCGAACAGAGCTTTTGAGTTTTATCCGTAAACGTGTATCCCGTTAAAAGATGGTGATTTTATTATTCCAGGTTTAAACAGAGAATAGGCACAGAGGGTGGAGTAATGTATCACTCGAACAGAGATTTAGAGTTTTATCTGTAAATGTGTATCCCGTTACATGATGGTGATTTTATTTATCCCAATTTTAAACAGAGAATAAGCACAAATTTAGGATAGTGTTTGTGAAATAATACGGGGTAAATTGGTCTTGTACACAGCACCATGGTAAAACAAATAACAGCTTGAATTTACTTGACGCAAAATGCATGTACACCGATGCCACTAAATCACAACGTTGTGTCATACAAAGATAAAGCAATCATGATTGGCCTTAATCTACTGCTTTGGTTTACTTTATTACCAATATCAACCCACACGTGACATGAAGCAACACATCGCTTAAAGTGGTCATCACAGGTTTTTAAACATAACTCTTTGGAAGACATATCGCTGTTGAAAAGCGATCTTTTTCCTCTCTCTCTTTAATAATCATGTTATTTCAGACATTGTTGGGAAAGTGTGGCTACCCATCAGGCAAGACATCTTGTGAACCAGATCTGTCCAGTAAAATGCCTCCAATGACATATTGAAGTAGCAAGCATTTGTCTCTTTTGCCCTGATCACCATAGATTGCAGAGCTTATCATTCATGTCTGTCCATCCTTCCCTATGTCCATACACTTTTGCTTGTGAATGCAATATAATTCTCGTTTTGCCAGTTAAATTCGTGTAGCTTTCAGGATATATGAAAGTGTACAAATCGAATTATTTTAATATTGGTATACTAGCCAGTTCTACTGGCTGGAAAACGCACTTTGTACAAGAAACTTCTTGTTTATTGTGATAAAATTACTGGCTGTATTTCCAAGATGATTAAATAAGTTAGATGAATGCCCATAAATATCCTTTTTATTTTTGAAGTACCTGTTCTATCATATCATGCTTTACTGAGTCACACTTTTCAAGTGCCATCTTGTGGATAAGTGTGACAACTTGGATGGTCCCGGCAAGATCTTGTAACACTATTCCGCTCAAATCACCCAAAAAGCAATCATATGTGAAATATTTGCTACAATAATTCTGTTTTAGCATGATTAAAATTTTATGAATGGAAATCAGAATGGGTGCATGGGTGACAGCATGACCAAGGTCAATATCTTGTCTCAGTGTGGGTTGGGCACAATTCACTTGATTCGTGCAAGGAAAAGCTGCTGAGTCGATTTCAGTCTGACCCGGAAAGGATTCATAATAATATGGAAACGGTTCATATATTACTTTTTTATATAAAGCGTTCACATAAAATTTTACAAAACGACATTCATTGTGAAAACAAGGTTAGGCATTAGGCCACCAAAACATTCGAAATTTAATCTATCATGCATTCTTTGATGAAGTGAATATTTATTCATCATCAGGGCTGACATTTAGTAGATTCAGCCCTTTTCTTCAATCATCAAAAGCGTTGAAATGCGCAGGAAGTGGGTATATTCCGTTACACTCTGCATGCAAAAATAAAATGGGCGGCTAAGCATTCAGTCTGGCAACACTGGCGGCCTCAGGCGGTATATTTGTAGGTCTGACAAGTGACATGATTCTTGCAAAGACTTTCATTGGTACATCTCAGTCATTCTTATAAATCACCAAACAATAAATTGATACGAAACCTACACAATGTGTACCTTTATTTTACATTCGACAAAAATATTGTAAATCACAACATTTGATTACAACTTATTCAGAGCGTTAACTTTGGCGAGTGAAACTGCATAACCACGGTTGTTGGATAAAGGTCATGTGGCACTCAGTTGCAGGTCTTTGTTCTCCATGTTGTCAATTGATATCATGTATAGCCCCAGCAAATTACCAGATTTTGGGCAGTCTACTCCTCGAACTAGTTCCCCGTGTACGGTAAACGCGTTATGTATGCCCCAAGCTAGAGGCTGACTCACATTACTCAGGAGTGATGAAAAAGCCTTGTATTTCAATACAGGTATGGGGGAAAATTCTCCACATGCGTCTGCTTAAAGACCCCATGTTCCAGTTCATTTGAGCGGATTTTTTTCGGAGACCAGAGTGCCCATTGCTTTTTTTTCAGATTCAAAATTACGCACAGACAGTTTAGCACGGATACACAAACTGCGACAGTGTGATTTCTTGACCGTAGAAATCAGTGGAGACTATTGGGTTCAATTCCGTGTTCAGTAGAAAACAGTCAGAAAAGAACAGAAGCTGACATAGATTACGATAGAGACTATATCAGTGAAGTGATTGCTGAAGAAAAAAGCAGGAAAATTGACACATTGTTAGATGAAGGTAAAATAGAATATAACTGAGTGTTAACAGACGCTTCTCTCTCTCTCTCTCTCTCTCTCTCTCTCTCTCTCTCTCTCTCTCTCTCTCTCTCTCTCTCTCTCTCTCTCCCTCTCTCTCTCTGTCTGTGTACATGACATTTTGCACAATCTTTGTGGTTCCCACTATGTAAAATCAATGTTACAGGGCACGTTTGCAAGCAATAGTAGGGGAAGCATGTATCGTTGGAAGCACAAATGGTCAAAAAAAGATGAAAGGGTGCCATTGGATGGGTAAATGATTCACAAGAGGGGTGCCTGAGAAACTAATTCATATTATTACCATATGGCATTTTGTGTTGTATGCAACCATTCATTCTACCTCTAATTACGGAATTTGTTGCTGTTTTCAATACAGCTGCAAGGGTAAATTGGTGAATATCCATAATTCGATACTGTTTCTTATGACAATTAGGATCATTGAATATACTGACCTTTCTTCATCTCACGTTTCTATCATTTGAGCTACCTCTGTATGTAACACAGAACCGAAAAAAAAAAAAAGAACAAGGATATCTTGAACTGTGCTGCACTTTCTAGAGAAACCTGATGATCTGTAGATATTTTATAACATGAGCACCCAATTTCAAAAACCTGATATCCGGGTTTGTGTGCATAGTCCACAACACGGTAGTTAATTTAGCCTGTGTTTAGATTGATAACCTCAGGCTGGCCAATAAGAAGCTACATAATCAATAGGAATGCATGTATATATGTTATCACGATCCCACACGGTAGTATGAGAGCATTTATTTTTTTCGCTGCAATATACATGAAGGAAGTCATAGCCTATTGCATTACCTCCCCCCCCCCCAAAAAAAAAAACAAAAACAAAAACAAAAACAAAAGCCAAAACAAACACATAACAAAAAATGTCCATTCAGATATTACACCCAGCCTACAGGACCTGCTGACTATTATCATACAAAAGATACCTATATATTGTATTAGACAAATTGAGATCAAACCATCCAGTACCCCCCCCCCCCCTTTAAAGGTATGATGAAAGCTCCTTTTTTGAAAATGGGTAATACTGTATCAACTTTCTGAGCCCTCCGTAGTTTTTAAATGAATACCACATATATTAACTTGTAGGAGATGAACTTTTTTTAAAAATTTTTTGGCGTAGTCCGTGGATGATACAACGATCATGTAGATGTCTATACTGGTTTTCTCTGTTGAACCTGCAAAGGATGCCACCATTCTTAATCATGATCATCTCCTTTTTGCGCAATAGAACCTGCCCAAATTCACATTTGAGCCTTGCCAAGACTGTCCTCTTGGATCCAAGGGAAAGGAGGACTTTGGTGATAAAGTGACCTTAATTGGACTTTAGCCAAACGACCGTATCCACAATTCACATTCTTTTACTTCTCCAAACCCACAGGTCATGATCTCTTCAAGCTTGGTTGAGATGTACCTTGGGCTGGTTCGTACTATGTGTGTTCAAATGGTCATAGAGCTATGATTTTTTTTTATACTCACATCAATACTATCATCTTACAAGGTATTTCAACTTTTACCCACTATACCTTTCGAACATTTACAAGACCAACATGCATGAACTTTCATCATATGAATATATTCAACTTAAATATCATATGCATATATGCGTATATAATATACATATGCGCCATTTATATATATATATAATAAGTGCCTCAAATATACGATTATGATTATATGAATTCAGCAGCACACATGGCTTAATTTTTTCCATTAAAAAGCATGAACAGAAATACTCCCACAGGAAAACCACCAATGCAAGGGAAGGCATGTCGTCTGCAGTACTGTTCCCGAGGAGACGACTGTATGGAAAAAGCCAGGAAAGCAGTCGGAAAGGCCCAAATGCTAAACCGGTTGGTGCAGGAATATAACTTAAGGCCCAAAGTCGACAGCCGCACCTTCACTTCCCCCAACTGCCCAACACAAGCGCTCAATGCCTTTAAATGCGGGAACAGTGAGCGTGGAATTCCTGGAACAATAGTCGGCGGGAAGAAGATAAAAGGCCGTATGAACCATGAGACGAAAGTTGTACAAAACCCGTTGTGAAGAGGCCACAAGTAAGCAAGAAAGTGGAGTATAAGACAAAGAAGACACACCAAATCCATGTAAAGTTCCAAACAATTGCCAATTTTTTAATGGACAGTATGTCCATCATCTGCCGTACACCTTTCCGTCTGCCAACGATTTATATTTTCGACTCCTCCAAATCCGTCATCGAGATTCCCAGGTTAAATTTTGGGCAAAATAGTCAAAAATCGTGTTTGAAGCTGGTCAGCCAATTGGTTTGAAATTTCATGTGGACAGTATTGAGAACCCACAGACCTGAATTTGCGCAACAGGTGGCGCTGCAATTTTTTGCCATTTTTGTGGCAGATTTTCGGTGCAGTCCTAAGCCCATCCACAAACCCGACCACTAAAAAAACCTAAGCTATCTACGCTCCACGTCCAATCGAATCATTATCTATGTTAAAACAATACTTTAATTCTTCACTATTATCAAGTTCAATGCAATATAATTGGAAAAACAAAGGTTTCACATGTGTTTTTATTCATCAGCATAAAAACATCAGGGATGTTCTGCAGTCTTAAATTTCTGGTCATGCTTTTAGTGATGGCGCCCCCTTACCTCTACTTAATATCTGGTAAAACAGTTCACTTGAATTTAAATGATGCATGGGCATGAAAAATAAGGCAAAATGATACTTTGTAATGATACACAAAGGTGACAAAACATGAAATGTATCAATATCCTGTTCTGAAGGCTTTAGAATAAAAGACAAGTACAAAGTCACGTCACTATAACCAGTGCCGCTATAAAAGTCTCCATTAACGGGGCTCTTTTGCATGATCAAAGGTACATGAAAATATACAAAGGTCTGTCTAAACAGTAATTTTGTTTATTCATGAATAATTCTTCTTCTTCTTCTTCTTCTCTTCTTCTTCTTCTTCTTCTTCTCCTTCTTCTTCTAATTCTTCTTCGTCTTCTGCTTCTGCTAGTAGAATCAGTATCAGTAGTAGTAGTAGTAATAGTAGTAGTAGTAGTAGTAGTAGTAGTAGTAGTAGTAGTAGTAGTAGTAGTAGTAGTAGTAGTAGTAGTAGTAGTAGTATTTTCCGTCACTGGTAATGCCTGGAATAAGGATGCTTGCTTAATCAGAGCGCAACCTTTCTTGAAGATAGTATCTTCCAGGATTCACAGCATGAGCAGCAGAGTGAAATGTGATTCCCCTATCTGCCCCAGCAAATAGGTCAAACGAAACATCTCCGTAAGATGAGTGATAGATGTCTTATGATGAAGCTAAAATGCGTCAAATTCAAAATATATCCTATAAACTTTTCACTTTATACTAAATAACGTATCTTGTGGTCATTGCCCATATGCACATGTATGTGATGGCAGTCAACATTTGATCATATCCCGTCTTTTATTTTTTCAAATTGTCCATTTTGTTAAAAAATTATTTCACTTACGACTGAAATTGATTGTTTTAATTGGTTTTTTGTTGCCAGGGCCATCATTTTGCTGATTATTAAACTTAAGCAAAAATGAAAAAGCGGTCTATGGACCTAATGTTCTACTGATCACCATCAACAAAAAACAAATTCTGAAACGTACTGAATCTACGACATTAAAACAAATCATCAGGGTTAGCTGTATTATGCAATATTACACTTCGACATTATACACACTTGTGGTACATTTGACATCATTCACTTCACACTGTATCAAGTTATAAAACTAATTCTCTTTTGTGTAAATGTTTAATGACCTTGCACAATGGGTCAAAGTCACAATATTATTAAGTCATCCTGACCCCAAAAGTAGATCACGCTGTAGAGTTTATATACAATGTACTCAAGTGCAATTTTGAAATGGAGGCTCAATTCTCTTTGCCTTTGATGTCCAAACTGCACCCTACCATTCCAAAATCACCTCTTCCAACTGAACAAGTCTTGTCACCTTACGAAAATTAATCAAGGGCACTAATCACACATAGCATATTAGCATTGGACATGCTTTACAGATCCTATGCAGTTGCCATGTCTAAATCGATTTTCTTTTTTCTACCATTTGTGTCCTTCAAGACATTTTAACTTTAAATTTCGGAATATTATAGGTATCGCCACTAGTATCGTAAGCAATCGAGATTTTGGCTTCTTCTACAATCGCACCATCGCATGAAGATCCATAAAAAGTAAGGAGGTTGGACGGGTCACAAGATTTTCACAGATTAAATTGTATGTTACATAATGTAGGTGGCGCCACCATAAATATTTTACACACTTGATAAATCGTAAAGTCGTATGGGTAAATGCCTTCGGATTAAAAAAATTGTAATTGTTCAAAATGTGCACCCCGCCTCCAGCTTTCCATACATGGTCTGTTTGTTCACATCTGGCGATTGCTTTTTGAGTTTTCGAAGAAACACTTTAAACTTGGACACGTAACAAAGTCCATAATTTTGGGGTCACACTGACCCAAAAAAGTAGGTCTTCAACAACAGTTTTTTGTAAAACGTAATCAAGTGGAATTCTAATCTGGAGGCTGAATTTTCTTTGCCATGATGTAAAAGCTCCATCCGGTCATTACAAAATTACTTCTTTCAATTTTAAAGGCCTGGTAATCTCGCAAAAATTAGTCAAGATCATTGATATTATTGAGCATGCAAGCATTAGATATGGCCTATATAACTTACTCATCTGGCAAGTCTAATCCAATCACTTTTTGAAAAACGAAATTTTACATCGTAAAATATATTTTGGCTTATAATCCATGTCAAATTACAATTGGCGCCACTGGGATCATAAGCAATTTAGTTGTTGACTTCTTCCACAATCCCACTAAATCTCATGAAGATGTTTCATCTTTATCCCACTAAATTTCATGAAGATGTATTAAGGATGTATGAGCAGTCACAAGATTTCCATATGTTGACCGATATATGACATAATACTGCAGGTTACGGAATACAGTGGCGATTGGCTGGTTGCACATCCCAAGGGAGATAGTCCACAATTGTGAAAATACTGTGTTTTCAGCATGCTGTAGCTTCTGTGTAAATATAGCTAGCTAGGTCAGGTTTGCTGCATCTCATAGATGCTTTATAGGTGGTCATATGAGTCCACTGTCTGTTAAGCCAGATGACAACTCTATTTTGCGAAAGGACCATGATGTGACCCTAGCCAGAGCAAATTTCTACACCTGTTTAAAGCTGATGTAACCGCCTTTTGTTTATATGATACACGTATGCAGTCTTGATTGGGCGCAGTTACTTAGTTAAATGACAAATGTCCCCAGGTTCAGGTTCCCCAAGACTACATCTAATACTACACAATATATAACTGACAATATGACAGATTTATATTAAATGTTCATTTATTACAATAAAATGCACAAGTAAATCGGTATCACTGCGAGTGATAATCCGTGTTGTGTGGCAACACTACGAGTGTCCATGCACGCTTGGTTAAAATGGTGAGGCATTCATGTGCATGCAGCTATATACAGGGCTCTGTGCAGGTTCCCAGATTGGCGCAGCCAGTACACCCATGGACGGCGCAGCCACAACCTAGAAAATGAAGAACGCCAGGTGAATTATCTCAAAATTCACGTTCTTTGCTCACCAAGCCACAAGCCCTGCCTGATATAGAATGGCCTGTCTCTCCAATCCTTTCTACATTAAGCAGAGATTATTCTTAATAAAATATATACTATTTACATATACACATGATGAGGAGTAGAGCCAAACATGTAAACAGAGGCAGTGAGTGCCTCAATGACAGTGTGACTGGAGATTACACAAATAATCACTCAGTACCTTCCAAAAATCAATAACATTTACATTTGTTTGGATCTAATACTGCCAAGATACAATCTCACATCTTTTTGTTTGTTTGTTTTTCTTAAATGTAGCTCATCCCCATCGTAATTATCAATAATAGATGAATATAGCACCATACATTTTATGATCTGTAACAATTTTCAATAAAGTCCTACAAGTGCAGAGAGATGACTAAGGACATGCTTGAAGTAGTATTTTTTTTAATATGTAACTGATCCATTCAGATACACTTGTGTCAATAGACATAAAGATACTCTGTAGCACTGATGTCAATACTCATTGCATTAAATCCCATTGTACAGAGCAATATACAGCTAGCAAAATTACAGATGAGCAGGCAAGGGATTTACACGTGCTCCACGTTGCCTCATTATCATAATTTATTATGGCCATCAAAAGTTGCATTGACCATTATATGTACTTCTCTTACAATAAACATACTTGAAATGATGGCAAGAGTGTCTTTACCTGCATCACTTAAGCTTACAGCAAGAGGTGTTTCAAGAGACTAGCTTAAAGTCACTCTAGCATGTGCCGCTGTTACTGGCATCATGTTGCCCCATGTGCTCGACAAGAGAACAAAGGGATTTTGGGGCCTTACACCAAAGTGCAAGATAGAGTTATCAATATTGCATCAAACCAGCCCAAACTTCATAAAACATGTAAAAATGACTTTTTAGTTCAAAAACTCACCTAGAAAATGAAGAACGCCAGGTGAATTATCTCAAAATTCACGTTCTTTGCTCACCAAGCCACAAGCCCTGCCTCATATAGAATGGCCTCTCTCTCCAATGACCTTGACCTTTCGATATTAATGCATTTACATATCCAAAACTTTTTTTTTTTTATGTCAGAGTTCAATGTTGTAATGCGAATGTAGGAAATGGAAATATTTCATAAAGGAAGTGATTAACAGAAGTGATTATGGTTTAGACCCTACAATAGTTATTTTAACAAAACAGAAAAGGGTCCAAAACAGACCATACTCCCTCTGGCGGCGTATCTTGAACTAACAGATTTAATTATGAATGCGGCCACCAGGTGACACTTCAGGCAATGACCAATTATGAATGGGAAGAAAAGAAAAAAAACTAGTAACTAAAGGTCTGAAATGCATGGTAGTTACACTCACCCCTCCTTGGAGAGGCACACTTGGGAAGCGGCCTTTGCAACGAGCAAAAACGCTGAGGGCATAGTGGCTTGTTATTGGTGAGAATGAACTCGAAATATATACCAGATTATCATATAATGTACCATGTGTAGCACCAATTTGAAAATTAATAATTCCTTAGGCTATAAATACTATGGCCATGCTTACTGCGAGCAAGCATGATGACTGATACATGTGGCTGCAACGAGTCAGCTTAAATCACTAGATTCTGCATTTCCAGCATCAGGTCAATGAGGTCAGTCAGTTTTGGGCAAGGGTTACCCTGCTGCGATTAACCTTCATCAAAGCTGCTCTCCTGGCCTGTTCTTTGGACAGTTCATCCTCACTGTCAGGGCACAAATGACGATGATAATGCTTTGGAGGAACCACCTTTTTGCCCTGGAGAAGCTGAGAAAGGCAGATTTCCAAAGCAATCGTTCCTCGAGTATTGGGGTGCACAGAGTCATTGTGATACCAGCCTGGCCCAACATCCCCAGGAAGGCCATGGTGTCCCTCAAATATGTGGTCCAGGTCAAGCAGAACCACCTGGTCTGTGGCCATCTTCCTAATCTCTCTGTTCAAGAGTGCCCTAGGCCGTTGGATGTCCTTGTATGAGAACTGGAGCGACTTGCCCCGTTTCGACATAGAATCTGGCACTGTGCAGAGCACCACTGTGCTAGCTATTACCTTGGCCAATTTAACACAGTTGCCAATGTTCTTTATAACCGTTGTGGTCTCCGGTCTTGTGTAGTCATTGGTCCCTACACATAGCAGCATGGTTTCCACCTTGACCCCACAAGTGGAAAAGTTGTGAAAAAGGACCTCTAACAGTTCATCACTTCTGATCCCAGAGAAGCAGAAAAGCTCTACTTCTCCAGGAAGGGATGATGCGTCGACACAGCGAAACAGGGAGTCAGCAAGTAGTACCACATCATGGCACTTGGATGTGTCCAACTGTAGCCATCCACGTGTGGCAGCCCTTGACTCTTCTTCCCCAGAGGGATGGAAAACCGGTGTTATAGCCTCCTTTGAATTCCCTTCAGCCTGGACCATCACAGTATCTGGCATGGTCGGGAATGGCACAGGAAGTCCCCCTGGGATGCACGGTGCACCCCTGGCAGCCAGCTGGGGGACCACACCACCACGACTCTGAGGGGAGCCTGGTAATTCTAGTGACCCATGGGAGGCCTGTTCTGACACTTCACCAGGGGTGATATAAGTGGCATCCTGCTGCACACTGGGAGTGTGCAGCTGCCCTGCCCCCTTCACTGTTGACTCCAACAGCTGACGGTAATGGCCTTCTACGAGAAGGCATATCTTTTGGGCAGCATCTCGCTCTGCCCTGACACTCTCCAACTCCCTCTTCAGTACCCAAATGTCTGCTGCACTCTCCTCCATAGCTGCAAGAAATACACAGCACCCAACATGGTTAGCACATTTTATACATAAATTAACAAACATGATACAACCTGTGACATTTGATTTAGTGGTTAGTCATGGTATCACAAACACATGCACTAGACTAATTACATACTGCTACTAAATGCAAATTAACAATACTGCATGACCACGAGTTATGCTCATTCTACCAATGTTAGATTCCCAGGCAAGCTGCCCTTAACATGGCATCGCGTTCACCGGGGCAGAGGATAGCTCTGCCTATTTGCATCTCAGTGTCACTGATGCACATCAGTGCATGTTTTATCATGTCACTGTACTTGAACGAGGGCTTCATGCGGTGAACTTGAGCTCTTTTCATGACAGGCTCTCCGAGAGTGTCATAAGTCATCCTCAAAGGTGGCTGGTGAGTCCTCATGGACCTGCGAGGTTCATGTTCACCCTCCTCCACCTGTTCGGGTTCAATACTTTCTTGTTCCACACCCTCATCATCTGGTATGTCAACAATCACATCACCAGGTGGCTCAGTAACAGAGCTATTCGTACTCATGGGGGGATTGCCACCATCATAATAATCTATCCTGCAAGGATAGAATTCAGGTGCTGATGCCCTCAGGGGAGAATGAGCTGGTGTGACCAGGGGTTGATCCACTCTAACACTTACATTTATAGGAGGGTTGTCTCCCGAGTGGAGTATGGGATCAAATATCTCCCCATCATCACTATCAGACTCATTCTCTTCTCTCTGTTCTTGCCTCCGCGATCTACATCTGGTCCTTGGTGTACTGACAGGATCATCTTCTACCTCTGTTGCTGCAGATATCATGGACCCACAGGGTAGCAGGTGGTTACGGTGTAGAGTGCGCTCTGGGCCTTCCCCATCTTCTCGCTGCACTGTGTACACAGGCAGTTCAGGCACTTGGTGCAACACTTTATACACATCCGGCTCCCAGCGATTTTATTCTTGCCACGAAGATTTAAATTTCGGACCAACACTCTGTCACCCTCTTCAAGGATGACTGCTTGAGCCCTCTTATCATACCTGGCTTTGTTCTTATCACAAGACTTTTTAGTATTATCTTGAGCCAGTTTATAGGAATATTGCAGCCTCTCTCGCATGTCTCGCACATATTGCACAGGGTCCCTAGAACGTGGCAAATCTGGATCAGTGCCAAACATGATGTCAATTGGCAACCTTGGGTGGCGACCAAACATAAGGTAATAGGGGGAGAACCCTGTTGTATCATTGATAGTACAATTGTATGCATGAGTCAATGGCTTCACATACTTCTGCCAGTCTCGTTTTTGATCATTTTGTAAGGTCCCCAACATATTTAAAAGAGTCCTGTTGAACCTCTCCACAGGGTTTGCCTGAGGATGATATGGGCTGGTCCTACTCTTTCGAACTTCACCCACCTTACAAAGTTCCCTAATGACCTTAGACTCAAAATCACGACCTTGGTCTGAATGGATACGTGCCGGCCATGCATAGTGTGATACAACATTGTCCCATAAAGCTTGGGCTACAGTCTTGGCTGTCTGGTTTTTACATGGCACTGCTATGGCATATCTGGTGAAGTGGTCGGTCATTACTAAAATGTTTGCTATTCCACCTCTATCTGGCTCAAGTGACAAAAAGTCTATGCAAACTAGTTCCATAGGAGAGTTGGAAATGATGGACTCCATAGGAGCCTTTTGGGCTACTGCCTTCCTACGAACACAACGTTCACACCCCTTGCACTTTGATTCAATGTCACGTGCCATATAGGGTCAAAAGAACCTCTGACGAGCGAGTTTGACTGCTGTATGTGACCCTGTATGTGCCACCTCATCATGGATGCCCTGAATAGCATGTTTTCGATGACTCAGGGGGATAACCAACTGCATCCAGTCCATGCCTTTGTCATCTTTGACTTTCCTATACAGTACACCATCCTGCAACATTAACTTGTCATATTCACGCATATACACTTTTAAATCCGAATCACCCCCAGGACTTGCTTCTCTGCCTGGGTGTCTCCCCTGCTTGACAAACTTAATTATCTCAGTAATGTGGGAGTCTGCTTGTTGCAAGTTTACCCACTCTGCTTTTGATATCTGAGGTAGTGAAGCTTGCCCTGGGCGTGCTTCTGGCGTGGCAAGTGTATCCGGAATTGCACTTGTATTATAGGTCAAAGCCTCAACCCAAGCTGTTGTCTCTTGATTCTGTGCTTCAGCTTGCTTGGAAAGCATAGCTTTGCAGACAGCTCTGGGTACTGCTAGGTTCCTGGGACCCATGTTCAGAGGCTGAGGTTGCACACCATGTGCTTGAAGCACTGCATGTATCTCTTCCCTGCCACATCGAGCAACACAGGAACTTGAGTCATGCTCCTCTATGAGAAGGCCATGGACCCGTTTTTCCAGCCAGTCAATATTTTCCATGATTTTCCTATATTCTTTATCATGTTCCGGAGGCCCGCGAGGTCTCCTGGACAGAAAATCTGCGTCAACATGGTCAACACCCCTCCGGTAACATATGTCGAAATCATACATAGACAATGCTGCCAGCCACCTGTACCCAGTTGCATGGAGCTTAGCTGAGCTTAAAACATAGGTCAAGGGGTTATTGTCTGTGACCACGGTAAATTTGCCCCCATATAGGTAATCGTGAAATTTCTCTGTGACACACCATTTCAGTGCTAGAAATTCACGTTTGTGTGCAGGATAGTTACTTTCACTCTTGGACAAACCTCGGCTTGCATATGCAATGACCTTCATGTCTTCACCCTGTTTCTGGTAGAGCACCCCACCTAAGCCTACGAGGCTTGAGTCACAGTGGACTACAAAAGGTTTTGACATGTCCGCATACCCAAGAACAGGAGGTGAAGTTAGCCGTTGTATGATTGTCTCAAAGGAATCCTGACACGCACTGGACCAAAGTTTTTCAATAGAGGAACTCAAGTTTAGTACCTTCTCTCTATTTTTTAGTTGACACCTTTTACAGGTCTTCAGAGGTACATAACCTGCTGTGAGGTCATTCAGGGGTTTTGTTATTTTTGAATAGTCCTTCACAAACCGCCTATAATACCCTGCAAACCCAAGGAAACTCTTAACATCTCTAACTGTCTTTGGGACTGGCCAAGTTGTCAGTGTAGATATTTTATCTGGGTCTGGCTCCACCCCATCAGCAGATACTATGTGCCCTAAATGTTTCACAGAAGTGTTGAAAAAAGTACACTTTTTTGGGTCAACTTTCAGCCCAAAGGCACGAAGTCTCTGTAGAGTTTTAAGGAGTCTTGCTTCAGTTTCCTCAAGGCTCTTACCATGAATAATTAAATCATCAATAAAAACCAGTACTTCCTTCATATTCATGTCTCCCATGCATTTGTCCATCAGTCTTTGAAAGGTGAATGGACTGTTGACAAGTCCCTGACTCATCTTTTCAAAACTGAAAAGTCCAAATGGACATGTAAAGGAAGTGATGTCCTTAGAAGACTCTTCCATGGGGACATTAAAAAATCCTTGTTATATATCCATGGTTATATAATATTTAGAGCCATGCAGGGCAGCAAACATGTCTTCTATCTTTGGAATGGGGTAAGAGTCCCGAATCGTTCGGGCATTAACCTTTCGGTAGTCCACACATAATCTAAGTTTTCCATTCTTTTTCCTAACCAAAACTATTGGGGATGCAAAAGGGCCATTTGAGCGTTTTATGATGTTTGCATCGAGCAAACCCTGAATATAATGCCTTGCATCTTCAAAATCCCTAGTTGGTATAGGTCTAGCCCTTTCACGGATTGGTGGACCAGGTGTCAACCTTATTGTGTGTTCAGCAGCATCTGTTGTACCAACATCAAATTCATGACGAGAGAACACATCACTGAAATCATTTAAATGGTTGAGGATCCTTTTTTTCCATTCTGGGGACAGAACAGAGTCTCCAAAGTTAAACACCAATGGTTCTTTGGCGTTAGGGCTAGGACTTTCAGCTACAAGAGGACTATATACATTTTCACTACTTTCCTCTAAACCTTGTAAATAACCCCGAACATTTCTCTGTACATCATGCACAGGTGCCTCGCTGTCTACGAGACACAACTCGGCCCTGACCCTGCGAGGGTTAACATGGATTTCATGGTTGGACACATTTTGCACCAGGACCTTCACCTTAGGTAAATGACCTACAGTTGGCACAAGAGTATTGATGATCTTTAGTCCCGCAGGCAACTTTCTACCAAGATCCTCTTGCACCAGGGCAACATCTCTGGTTACAGGGGGGCATTTACATATGCCACGGAAGTCATGCACTTCCCCAGCCTGAATACTAACAGCCTTCTTCCCCAGTACTCTGATGTTACCAAGTTTCCCATCTTGGTCTCCCTGTAGGTCTCTGTATGCATGAGATACCTTACATCGCACTGGAAGATTTGGTTCACCATTCCTCCCACCTTTCCCACACTGCTTCGCAAGGGCCCGAAAGGTGTTAGTTCCCACTATAATTGGGGTTTTTCTGGAATATGAAGTGTCTGGGCAAAACAGAGCAATGGTATCTACCTCCTGATCTGTGCCAACTATATCTTTTGGGAAGCAGATCTTGATTCTGACAAAACCTTCATAGTGCACAAGTTGACCTCCCGCCCCCTCAACACTAAGATCTTTTGTACCAAGTGTTTCCAGGGGTACACGTCTGGCCAGGTGACTTTGATAGAATGATCGGCACAGGGTAGTGACTTGCGAGCCACTATCCAGCATAGCCCAACCAGGTATTCCATCTATCTTTGCCTGTGTCTCACAAGCAGGTCCCACTATCCCATCCACTACTGTTCCTCCAGTCTCTTCTATGTCGCCTCCATCAAACGCTAAATGCAACTGTGCAAGCACATCACTGGAGGATAAAACAATAGAAGAGTCTGAAGTGTTGTGGATTTTCAGGCTAACTAAAGGGGTCTCACTTCGTGTCCCATTGGAAACAAAGGTGTCAGTGACTATAGCATTCTTCAAACAGGCAGGCTCAATCAATATTTTACAATTTTTGCTTGGGGGACCACTGTGAATGGAGCCCCTTAATTGCATACATTCATCTGCAGGTAATACCACTGCATGGTTTGACAAGAGCCTCACTGAATGCTTACCCAGCTTTCGTATACCCTTAGGATGACCAGTATCTGCCTTACATGATCCACTCGGGGGACTACATGAAATAACCTTATATGGGGCCTCCGATTTCCTCTCAGTTCTCACATCTTCAGAGGCCCTTAATTGTTTAAATTATGGGCACCATTATTCTGGCCTTCACTGCGAGTGGAGCCACTTCTGCGTTGACGCTCCGCGAGACGCGTTTGCACTAATTCGGCATTTGTTGGATTATTACAATTTTGCATCAGATGACCGTCATCCAACCTGCAATTGTAGCAAAACAAAGTCCTTCTTTGCCTGTTTCCCCTCTGGTTGTGTCGGGGCCCTGAGCCACCTCTTGAGGGGTTCTGGCTCTGATGTTGCACCACCAGGGTTGGGGTTGCCTGCATGGCAAACATCTTACTTCCCCACTCCCTGAGTTGACCTTCGAGTTTCTCCATGCGATCTTGGAGACTTGGTCCTTCTGCAGGTACAGTTTGGGACTTAATGTTTGCCTTTGGTGCATTAGTGTCCTTTTTTATGGGGTGTCTAAAGTCTTCCTCAACCCTCTTTACTTCCTTTATAAGGTCTGTTAAAGGAGGGAAACAGTCACAATACTTAATGTGCAGGATCTGACTCACCCTTTCATCCTGGCAGCTGGACTTAAAGTGCGTAAGGAGGGTTTCATTTACTTGCTCCACCTTTAAACCACCCCGCTTCACCACTTTCTGCACTTTAATAGCAAGGCGTTGTAAAAAATCACTAACTTTTTCACTTGGTTCCCTTCGCATACCAAAGAATTCGTGTAAAAGTTTCACACCATTTGCTACAGAGCCATACAACTCATTTAAATGGCTCACAATGTCTTTGGCTGTGGTGTCGGCACTGAGGCTACGAGCCAAATCAAGTGCTGGCACATGCAGGCTGCTGAAAATTTTCTGTTTCTTGCCCTTGTCTGACAGCGAGTCATCTTCAAGGACAAGTTCAACCTGCTTTTCCCATTCCTCAAATGTTCCTTCACCCTTTGAAGAATTACCCGAGAAGGGTTTAATTTTATAATTAAAAGACACACCATGGTCCCCTTTCACCACATGTTCAACCTGAACATTTATTGTCTTTTGGGTGTTGGCATCTGCTGAGAGGGGAATGGACACTTCAGGTTCAGAACTGTTGCTTTTTTCTGCCAAAAATGTCTCAAATTGGTCAAGACGAGCTTCCCAATCACTTTTCGACTTAGCAAGTTCCTCTTCTGCAGCTGCCTTTTCAGCGAGAATATCCTGGATTCTCTTTTCTAACCTTTTAATCTCTTCTGCCATGTTTAGTGTGAGTAAACGTGGAACAACTGATGAATTAATAAACTGAGATCAAATAGATGATGGTGGGACTTGAACACTAAGAGTATTTGAGTCAAAACATACGAGAATGACTTGACTAATCAAAAACACAGACATGTACATGTATATGGTTGCATACCAAAATATTGTACAAATGACTTAGCTGTCAGCAACAGAACAAATCAAGTTCATAATACACTATAAATAGTTGCCTTGTCTGTGAGACAGCGCTTCAACAATATGTTTATCCACAATTACAATACTTTTATATAAAAACGATCCCGGACGAGCCCCCATTTTGTAACCGCCTTTTGTTTATATGATACACGTATGCAGTCTTGATTGGGCGCAGTTACTTAGTTAAATGACAAATGTCCCCAGGTTCAGGTTCCCCAAGACTACATCTAATTCTACACAATATATAACTGACAATATGACAGATTTATATTAAATGTTCATTTATTACAATAAAATGCACAAGTAAATCGGTATCACTGCGAGTAATAATCCGTGTTGTGTGGCACACTACGAGTGTCCATGCACGCTTGGTTAAAATGGTGAGGCATTCATGTGCATGCAGCTATATACAGGGCTCTGTGCAGGTTCCCAGATTGGCGCAGCCAGTACACCCATGGACGGCGCAGCCACAACCTAGAAAATGAAGAACGCCAGGTGAATTATCTCAAAATTCACGTTCTTTGCTCACCAAGCCACAAGCCCTGCCTGATATAGAATGGCCTGTCTCTCCAATCCTTTCTACATTAAGCAGAGATTATTCTTAATAAAATATATACTATTTACATATACACATGATGAGGAGTAGAGCCAAACATGTAAACAGAGGCAGTGAGTGCCTCAATGACAGTGTGACTGGAGATTACACAAATAATCACTCAGTACCTTCCAAAAATCAATAACATTTACATTTGTTTGGATCTAATACTGCCAAGATACAATCTCACATCTTTTTGTTTGTTTGTTTTTCTTAAATGTAGCTCATCCCCATCGTAATTATCAATAATAGATGAATATAGCACCATACATTTTATGATCTGTAACAATTTTCAATAAAGTCCTACAAGTGCAGAGAGATGACTAAGGACATGCTTGAAGTAGTATTTTTTTTAATATGTAACTGATCCATTCAGATACACTTGTGTCAATAGACATAAAGATACTCTGTAGCACTGATGTCAATACTCATTGCATTAAATCCCATTGTACAGAGCAATATACAGCTAGCAAAATTACAGATGAGCAGGCAAGGGATTTACACGTGCTCCACGTTGCCTCATTATCATAATTTATTATGGCCATCAAAAGTTGCATTGACCATTATATGTACTTCTCTTACAATAAACATACTTGAAATGATGGCAAGAGTGTCTTTACCTGCATCACTTAAGCTTACAGCAAGAGGTGTTTCAAGAGACTAGCTTAAAGTCACTCTAGCATGTGCCGCTGTTACTGGCATCATGTTGCCCCATGTGCTCGACAAGAGAACAAAGGGATTTTGGGGCCTTACACCAAAGTGCAAGATAGAGTTATCAATATTGCATCAAACCAGCCCAAACTTCATAAAACATGTAAAAATGACTTTTTAGTTCAAAAACTCACCTAGAAAATGAAGAACGCCAGGTGAATTATCTCAAAATTCACGTTCTTTGCTCACCAAGCCACAAGCCCTGCCTCATATAGAATGGCCTCTCTCTCCAATGACCTTGACCTTTCGATATTAATGCATTTACATATCCAAAACTTTTTTTTTTTATGTCAGAGTTCAATGTTGTAATGCGAATGTAGGAAATGGAAATATTTCATAAAGGAAGTGATTAACAGAAGTGATTATGGTTTAGACCCTACAATAGTTATTTTAACAAAACAGAAAAGGGTCCAAAACAGACCATACTCCCTCTGGCGGCGTATCTTGAACTAACAGATTTAATTATGAATGCGGCCACCAGGTGACACTTCAGGCAATGACCAATTATGAATGGGGAGAAAAGAAAAAAAACTAGTAACTAAAGGTCTGAAAGGCATGGTAGTTACACTGACATCACGGTGTTGTTTCGTATTTTAATTATTACCAATTAATGAGCTGGGAATTGAATGACAGAACGCCATCCATGTTTCACATACATTTACATACATTTTTTATGTTAAATGCCGTCCAAGATATCTTAAAATACCAAAATGCTGATTTCTAGACTGAAAAACGCTAATATGAAAATAAAAGGATTTACAACTTTGGTCTGTTGGCTGCAGGTGGAATCACCGATATAGAACGTGTCCTAGATTTTTTATACACTTGATAAGTGTTGAAAACTATATAGGGCTATCTTAACAGCTAGGAACAGTATCACTTTCAAAATTCGATAGTTTATGGATTGATGAAAGGAGAGATGGAGGGATGGACGAAGTGATAGACAGACATGAGTGATCGCATAAGCCCGATGACCGTAGGTCAGCAGAGCTAATTAAACCATCCATACAAAAGAAATCATGAATTCATTCAAGTTTATCAGGCTGTACACTACGGTTGTAAGTACCTAGTTGCACATGGCAGCAGATATAGTGCGGTTGTTTTTTTTGGGTGGGGGGTGGGGGGGGGGGGTAATTCTGTTTTTTCACAATGCTGTAGCTGCTGCGTTAATAAAGTCAGCTAATTCGGGTTTCCTGCATCGCCGAGTTGCTTCATTGGTGGTAATATAGGTCCATGGTCAACCAGGCCAACTCAGAACTCTGTGCTGATGTGGCCCTGGCCAGAGCAAAATTCATATACCTGCATAAAGCTGACATCCACCGGTATGTTTTGTGTTTCAAATGTTACCAATCTAAGAACAGGGAGTTATATAAAATATATCAATCCATGTTTAGGTGACATTTTTGCCTATTTAATGCTGTTCACTAAAATTGTAAATAGGAAAATGCTCATTTTCAGATTAAAAAATGCTAACATGAAAAATAGAAAGATTTTAAACTTTAGGGAACTGCCTTATGTATGCATATAAAAAAAGGTTATGCATCGTATCCTGGCATTAGGCCGCCAGAGGGCGTGAATAGTGAATACAGGTCTTTGCTACCAGTCAAACGTGTTGATCCAGATGTGGCACGAAAGACAAAGGTTAAAACAGATAATATTGAAAATAACAAGTCATTTTTACCACTTTCAGAGGAAAACTGCCTTTAGTAAATAGGAATTTCAGTCAACAATATTGGTGCACAATGACCTGCACTCATGTAATGAGCGTTAATAAACTTGACAATCAAATACATGCGAGATCCACACATCAAACGATGAGTATGCTTATAAATATAATGTAGAAGTACAATGGTGTTTGATAGGGTATTAAATGTTTTTGCACAATTATCAAATGCAGAACTATGCATTATCATTTTCCCATGTCACAAGCCGTGGCTATTTCGTTCATGGTAGATGATGATTTGAGTCATTATTGCATATTGTTCTTGTAGGATTCATTTCCTGGTTTAGTTATAATGTTTGCTCAAAGTGGAACATAAAGTAATAAACAATGCAACAAGGCATATTTTATTCACTTTCTTTTTTTTAAATCAGCTTTTGCACCTTTTCGGCATTCATTTTTGCCATAACTTGGACCTTGAATCTTTGGGCTAAATGTGCAACATTGGAAGACTACGTTTAAGAATTTCGGTACATACTGTTACGTTTTTAGCTCTGTTGACCATAGGTCGCAGATCTAGTGAGGTTACTAATGTCTGTCTTGCTTTCAGAATGGTAATGTCTGATGTGTATGTACGTTTTGTGGCTGTAGGGAACATTTGCCCGTAGATTGCTTTTACGGCATCCCAGGTAAACATCTGGATGTTTGCAAGCCAGAAGCCAAGGGCATATTGCATATAATTGTGACCATTACTGGAAGATGTTCAATAGGACTGTCACAGAACTGTATAATAAGAGAAAAAAATACACAGTAAAGACGCCCGGCCGTTGGCGCACAAACACTTGTCAACACGAAAGTACCTACTATTTTAGGTAAGCTTTCAGCCTTAAACTATGAATGAAAACCTAGATTCCTGGCTGAATGGCGGCGCCACCTGATACTTTGACTTATAAAAGTGGAAGGAAATGCATAAAAATTGAAAATGCGCTGGAGTGTGTACGATTTTCAATGGATCCTTATGATATTTGGTGAAAGTGTTTTACGGGCCATTATGTCTAAGCTGAAAATACCAGTGGTGTAACAAATATTTGAACTGGAGATAGGAGTTACTATTCGGTAAATTATGTGAAATGCATTATCTTGAGAAATTACAAGACAAAATTCACCAAATGTATAAGACATGTGTATCATGTGTCGCAGTTAAATTAACATTATATGAGTGACATTGAGTCCCTTTCTCAAGGTCACTGTGGAAATACATGTCAGGAAATGATATTTTATCATAATGGAGAATACATCTGGGCTTTGAACATACACCGATATACATTTACGGGAACTCTGAGCAGCGGCTCCTTGTCTAAGCTAAATATTCAGGAAAGACAGCCCACATAATAAAGAATAAATATGAATGTGGCAAGTGATAAATTAGCTAACTACGTGAAGTTTTGCTTAAAAATACAGGGCTTTATTATGAAAGAAGAATACCTATCAAGCAAACCATAATTACTAACTTTGTATAAGTATAGTACAGGTTCAAATAAGAACAATTTGACTTACCCCTGAACCAAAATGTACCCTTTCTAGCTGGTTAGTTTATCGTAGTTACACCACCCGCCAGTGCTTAACTGAAGTTGAAACAAGGTGGGCATTATATTGAGTTCCAGTGATTGTAAAGTAAACACTTGCCACTATACTACCTGTACAAACCAAGGGAAATCCTAACCAGGACTGCGACAATGTACATCCTGCACCAGAAATGTAAAACAAAATCCATGATGATACCTACCCCTCAAACAATTAAGCTCTATTTCTCTACCCACCCTGAGTAAATGTATCAAAGTAATGTGTCAGTTTTGTGACATTTGCGAAAATACTGTCGATTTTGAATATTTAAAAATGTTCATTTATGCATTTCACAAAAGAATGAAAGTTATTAGCATTTATGCCAAAAACATTTTATCAAACATTTTTTTTTCTAAACAGGACTTTAAGTATGTCACATTGGTTGCTGGTGGTAGATCTTGCCTGCTATCAAAATGCAGTGTTCACTCACATTCTGATCATTGTAAGCCTGATAAGTTTAAGTAATTTTTCAGTGGTATGATAATTATCTTGGAAAATAAATACCGAATCACAACGTAAATAATAGATGGTAAATAAATTACTGAATGACTAGACATGCATCATTTCTTTGTAAATTGACTATGAAAAATATGCTGATGCTCAAACTAGTCTGGTAGTGGTTTCTGGACTTTATATATATATATATATATATATATATATATATATATATATATATATATATATATATATATACATACATATATATATATATATATATATATATATATATATATATATATATATATATATATACATATATGTATGTGTGTGTGTGTGTTGAATTTTCTAAAAGCAATTCCTTGATTGCCTGATGTGCCAAACACAAAAATATCATTTTAGAATATCACTCTTTGTACATGTCACTGTAGTTCCTAAATAATATATCATGCTGATCCTTTAATATATAAAAAAAGTTTTATACTGTGGGTTTGGATACGTTGTAACTGTATTCGCAATCATTCAGCATTCTATCTGTAAAAAGGTTGGGTACTTCAGTAAGAGAAAAAAGTATATTGGATAAGGTGTACATAATTTTCTCGATTGATGCTTGATTGTGGAGTGTAAAAATTTTCAGGCCCACAAAAATTTAATATTTCTGTCTTTTCTGTTTTATTTGTCGCAGGTGACAACTCTGCTTTAAGTTTCAAGTGGAAATATGCAAGACAGCTTCAGTGATAATACATGACATCCATATTAGTTGTGGTGCTCCTTTGGCCCCATCATTAACCAAGGAAGTACCTGTTTGTATGAACAGATTCCTGTATCAAACAAGGCAAAATATGTTCTGGCCAAACTGGCAACCTGGACGAAATTACAAGCTTACAAAGTGATAGCCATATCATCACACCAAGACGCTGGACTTGATATGAGATGGCATTCTTATAATCTTTTGTTTTTGTCTTTTTTTTTTTTTGTTTTGTTTTTGTTTTTTGTTTTTTGTTTTTTGTTTTTTTTTTTTTTTTTTTTTTTTTTGTTTTTTTTTTTTTGTTTGTTTGTTTTTTTTGTTTGTTTTTTGTGTTTTTTGTTTTTGTTTTTTTTTTTGTTTTGTTTTTGTTTTTTTTGTTTTTTTTTTTTTTTGTATTTTTTTGGTTTTGTTTTGTTTTGTTTTGTTTTGTTTTTGTTTTTGTTTTTTGTTTTTTGTTTTTTTGTTTTTTGTTTTTTGTTTTTTTTTGCTGTTATTTTAGTCCCACAAATAGTAATGATAGTCCCACAAACGGTAATGATATCATTTGTTTTCTGTGAGTAGTAAGCTATCATGGCAACTGATTGTCACTATTGCCAGGTGACAAGGTTTGAGATGTAAGCAGAAAAGTAAGCAAGTCCTGCATCGTTAAGTAAAAAAGTGCATTTTTAATCGCCTATAGACAGGACTCCAGGACCACTCCACGGAAAGACTGGTTTCACTTCATGGATTGCACATTGGACTAAATTATCTCTGTGTAACCAAAATCATAACGACATAATGTTGGTGGGAAACCGTAACGTATCAAACTGTGCCTAACATGCCACAAAAGATTCCTTGTAGAAATAATATCTACAGAATGGCAGGATATAAAAACTCTTAAGGTTTAACCCTTTCCCCCTCGCATTACCTTGGAAAAGCCACATCCATTTCCTCGCATTAATTCCAAGACAACTGCCTTTGAACACACACCTACCTGTCCTTCACATGCTTACACCTATATTCATGTTGAACCTGCATTTTTGTTTCAATAAAGCAATCACAACACATTGCATTGCGTTTTTTTTTTTTTTCAAAAAAGACAGACAAAATACTCACATTGATACAGGAAGCAGCGCAGACAGGCGTAGTGCAGGTAAGTATACATGTAAAAGTCTTCATGCAGCAGAGACGTCAGTATAAGCTCATGCAAGACACTTCAAGAATGATGCATAGTTCAGTGCAAAGAAGGTAACTTGTGCATAACAGTAAAATATATACATTCCGTGACAGTTTTTTTTTACACACTTTTTCCTGTTTATTGCTCAGCACCCCATGGAATTCATGATGACAGCCTTGTCAGCATGGGGGGACTTTGCAGAGACATCACATGAAGCTGGTCTCACCTTGGCGACCTGCAGTAGTTTTTTTACCAACCTGTGAACACTGATGACAAGCTCGTTTCCTGCCATCAATCTGCACATATTCATGCCCGGACACATTACACACATCCATGGAAGGACCTACATCAACATGTGGTGAACGTCTCGTCCTGTGCTTGCAGCTACTATACCCACTCCTTAACTGTGCTTCAAGGTCAAGACGGAAATCAAGTTGCAAGGACTTTTTTCCCCGAGAGTCTCGACTGATTTGTGGTACAGAATAAATGTATTGTGCACACAGACATTGAAACAGAACAAAAACAAGTACTTCCGCCAATTCTTTGCATCACGCCCTTCAGGATAGTAGCAGTGATACTGATCAGCTCTGTCTATGCCTCCCCCCACCCACCCACCCCCCACCCTCCATGTACTTTGTATATGTGGCTGCTGAACTGGGTTTGACTTTACCTTCATCACTTGTGATCACCTGCCCGGGAATTTGATTGGTGCTCAACACAGACACTTGTCTTTTGTCTTTCCAAGTTGTCAACGACAACTGACCATTCTGCCACTGCTTGAAATGACCCAGTTCCTTGATTTTTATGCCCTTTGCCTGGGCCGGGATACCTCTTCTATTCAAGCAGACAGTGGAACATGCATAAGTCTCCCTAGTCAACAGCGAATCAAGCAACTGTGGCAAGGAAAAATAATTGTCAAAATACAGGTGGTGGTAGGAATCAAATAACTTCCAGATAAGTTACAACTCGATGACCAAGAACATGTTCAGGCGTATGGGTGTCCTTGCCAGTATACACCTAAAATTGGGATATGAACCCCGAGATAGACATGGCAATCACCCACACTTTGATTACCCACCTGGTGGGTTTCCCTGGCATGTATTGCTTTATGCCAAGATGATCTTTGAAACCCACCATGGCCTGATCCATGCTCATTTCTCTGCCTGGGAAGTGGTGGAGAAAAAGAATGTGTTGCATATTTCTAGGAGGGGTTTATTTCTTTTTTTTTTTTTTTTTTTTTGGCAAGGGTTCATAACCAGGCTGTCTTTTTTTTTTCCTTTTCAGCAGACTTATCTGTGATGTGAAGATACTGGCCAAGTTTTTCATACCTGCGCTTGGGCATCACAGATTATACTGGTACATTCAAACATACATCGTCAGACCAGTACAGGTTCAAACTAGGAAAGGAATGGATACACATCAAGTGATTCATAGCCAGAAAAGCACAAATTTCAGACCCATCCTTGGGTGTTGGAAACCATACAGGGTCGGGCTTTGTTGTAACACACCGGCTGGCATACAAGTTTGTTTGTTTGGCAATATCAATAATCATATGCTCACAAAACATCTGAAAAAAACCCAAGACGCTCAGATTTTACAGGAGACAATGTATGGTTTGGACTAAACGGTATATTGAACTCTACAGCATTTACATTGTGTAGGCGAGTACTCCGCCAGTCGCTAGTCGAAAATTTGTGACCTTGTGCCTGATCGTTGGAATAGGAATCACAGTCCCAGTCTACTTCAACATCGGAAATATCTGAGCTAACTTTCGGATGGGTTTCCCCAGTGTGTGCCGGTTCAGAAAAGCCAGAAAAGTCCGTGTCTGTGTCACTTTATTCCATCCCACATGATCTAAATTATAAACAATGCAGTACCCGAGTCAAACAAAATGGGAAACGTCCACTGTAAATTTCCAAATTTATCAAAGACTGCAGGTCTTTGCCTTCAAAGTTTGCCAAAAGTTGAACCTAAGGCCATGAAACTACATGCACAGAAAGTAATGATGCGCTATTCAAATATGGCAACCGTTTTTTGTGGTCACATGCCATTATTATCCCTTACGCTACCGAAAATATTGAGACTTCCATGGAGGCCGGATACAGCCGACTTGGGGCTTAACGCGTGGCGCCCAGATACAGTCGACTTGATGGGGAAAGGGTTAAAATCCTCGAATAGAGTATGCCAAGGTAGAATTTTACCTCCAGTATTATTAACAATTTTATAAATGTACTTTAACACAACTTAAGTAGCAAGTTAAGGTTTGAATTAGATAAAATATGAAGTCACAATACACTAGATTTTCAAAAAATGAAGAGTACAGGAATAAATATTGTGTACATTTAGCAGATTTACAGTCACTGTGGATTTCAAAAATAAAATATGCAAGAAATTGTCTGGCATCTGACTGGCCTGAAGAAATTGAAATATTCACCCATGCCACTCACTAAGGAAAACATTTCATCCGGGGCATGTTGCGAAGTAAACTGGTCCCAACCAAAATGTTATCCGGTAATAAATTTAAGTAAAAACGCTAAGGGAGACAAATTACATCTCTGAGCTTTAAGGAAATTTGAGCAGGAAAGGGTTAAAGATAAGGTGGGATTTTCTGTGGGCCAAATTGAATTCTGATTTGGGCAATGTTGACTTAGGAATAGTTTGAAACTATTTTATTTGTATTGCAAATGATTTGTTATATCTAGCACAAGATTGGTAAAATGAGGTAAATCAGTGCATGAAATAGTTGGTGACCCATATTTTTCAGAGTAAACATCTGATAATAATAATGAGATGGCTCAACAGAAACGTTTGGCCACCTGCATGCCACAGCAACTTTCTAGCACTATAAATATAGGTGGAATGCTGGAATAAAAGTGTGATACAGTTATATATAATGTTTAACTTCCATATATGACACTGACAAAATTCTTACTTTTTTATCAGTCCCTTGCATGCTAGGCAACTAGTATGTTTGAGAGTTTTGAAAATGATCCCAGTGATTAATCTGACTAATAAAGGTGCATCATTTTTGACAAGTTCTGCACAGATTTTTAAGTTCATGAAGAATTATTCTGAAACCAATATTATTCTTGAATCTTAAACCATCATCCAGATTCACTTCTTTTTGAAGGAGAGTAACAAGAGCAGGGTTGCAGTGATCATATCACCCTAACTCACCTCAACTCCATTTGGGGGGGGGGGGGTATTTTCAGCATAGGCAGAGCTGTAGAAACAAAATAATTCTAGAAGTAGCTTCCCTAAAAACTTGTCTGACTTACATTTGGAGACTGAATAGCGGTTCAACCTTAATTTTCAAATATGAAGGTATTTACCTCGGTTAAAAAGCTGTGGAAACATACTGTGACCATGAAGCCCCTTGGATATATTGATTGTCAACTTTGCCGAAACATGTAGATTCTCCAATGTAATTTTCCTCATGCTTTGTGGACGGACTATATATATATTAAGGCTACAAAAGAATAAAATATGAAAATTAGAATAGCCAGTCATGGTAGAATTCACTGTGTTTTTTGTACATACAGTCACCTTTTAGCCTATGTGATCTTTCACCTCAGCTGAAAGCAAAATCTGTCAATCCGTCCATCCACAATTCACATTTTCGACTTCTTCTCCAAAACCTTCATGCAAATTCACTTCAAACTTTGTGGGGATGTTAAATTTTGTTTCATGCGTCAATTCCTGTTGATTTATTTTTTATATTTTTTTTATTCTTATTTATTTTTTTTCTATCAAATTCTTAAAAGGAAAATCTTCAAAACTGCTTCCCGAATTGTTAAGAAGATGTCTAGGGACCCTGAGACCTTTTCTGTTCAAAAGGTGGCGTTGTGATTTTTCAAATAATGTTTATTTAAAAAACTGGGTTTCCACTTATTTCAATATCTCCAAAACAGTAGCTCAGATTATGCTGAACTTGGGTAGAAATGTTCCATGAAGAAGGCCAGACAAAGTTATGCACATAGGGGCAATGCTGTGAATATCTGATTTTTATTTTATTTTATTTGTTTTATTTTTTTATTTTTTTTATTTATTAATCTTTATTTTTATTTTTTATTTATTTATTTATTCTTTTGATTACATTACCACTCAGCTACTGCATACAGATCTATTGAATACCATGTCAGTGAATGGGCATGGCAATGGTAATTCATGTTTTCAACTTCTCCAAAATCACAGACCAGATTCATTTCAGACTTGATGGGGATGTACCCATGGGTAGGTTTCTACCTGCTGCTCAAATGCTCATGCGTCTGTGGTTTATGGATTTTCTAGTAGCTCCACTCACTGGCTAGTCAGCCTGAACTTTTAGTACATGTAGGTTGTCCATCGTACATTCATTATTACAATTTGTATTTCATCTCCAATATGTCGGCAAGATTCACTTCAAACTTGATGCTAATGTACCTTGGTTACGTCTCTACTGAGTTCATTCAAATGGTCAGGCTCCAGTGATTTTTAGCTCAGATGATTTGTCAGTCACCTGAACTTTTAGAATGGTATGTCATCTATCATCTCTTATCTGTCCACAACTCATATTTTCATCTTCTTCTCCAAAACCATCATCCAGATTCACTTCATGCGTGGTGCAAATGTACTTTGTGTGGGTTTCTATCAAGTTTGTTCAAATGGTCACGCTTCAGTTATTTTTTACTTTATTATTTTCTTTTTTTACTATCATTATTATGTATATATATATATATATATATATATATATATATATATATATATATATATATATATATATATATATGTATATATATATATATATATATATATTTTGGGGGGGGGGGGTATAAATCCTACAGGAAACTCCAAAACTGCTCACCCAATCACTTCGAAATCATACAGGGATACTCCTTGGGGTACCCAGTTCTTATTTTGTGCACCAGCTGGTGCTGCATTTTTTTTCCTATCTTTTTAATGAATTTTTGTGTGTTTTTGCTATTGTAAACTTCTCCAAAACCGTCTCTCAGATTAAGCTGAAACTTGGTGGCTATGTTTCTTGTGGAAGGGTCAAACCAGGTTGTTCACAAGGTGGCACTGCTGTGGATTCCTGATTTTTAACGAGTTTTTTTTTTTTAATTTGGGTATTTATTGGTAAACGGACCTTTCCTATTGATAAATATGTACGTCAATGGAAATTCACATGCAAATTCGCATTTTGGACTTCTTCAAAGACATAATATGTCCGATTGACTTCACACTTGGTGGCAATGTACCTTGGATGGGTCTCTACCAAGTTTGTTCAAATGATCATATTGCAGTGATTATTATTATTTTATTCTATTTAGGTATTTTATTTTTATGTATTTATGTTTTATTTATTTATTATTTTTTTTCTTTGAAAATCCTCAAAAGTTTTAATAGGAAAGTTCAACATGGGTGTTTCTTGTAATGGCTATAACTTCAAGGCTTGTTGCCATATTTTTGTTTAACTTTGTAGGGATGTACGGTTGCTAAGTGTCTACCTATTTTGACCTATTCACAGAGCCACAAGTGTGGTGTATCCCTAGTGACCTGAGCATGGGTTGTTCACAAAGCCCTCATTTAATTGTTCATGATTATTATAATTTTTTGGGATAGGGGGGAGGGGGGGGAGTGGGGTAAACCTTTGAAATATCTTCTCCAAAACTACTCACGCTGATCTTTTGAAATCACACATAAACACTCATAACAACTCCTGGTTCCTAATTTGTTCATCAGGTGGTAACGGTCCTTGATTTGAGTCACGTGGCCTCTACGTCGAATCTTAGGCTTCACAGGTAGGTGCAAACTGGTCTTCAAATTGAGCCCCCCCCCCCCCAATCGGGTGGAGGTCAGTCAGTCAGGCCAATGCTTCTTGGCAAAAATGCCAAGGAACGCCAAGATGTTTTTCACTCTAGACATGACCTAGGCATTTTTTTCTGGCGAAAATGCCAAGAAACGCTGAGCTAAGGCCTAGGGTGAAAGGTGCCCCAGCGTTTCACGGCAAAAATGCCGAGAAACGGCAAGGTAAGAACAACAGAGAAAGGTACCTCAGCCTTTATTGGCCTTTTTGCAGAGAAATGTCGTGGGGAGACCAGCATTGCAGCAGACCTCTGTACGTCTCAGCAAAATTGCCGGGAAAAGGGTTTTTGTACAAATTTCCTTGGCATTTCTGGACAAAAAGCACTGAAGGCAGCCCTTTCTCAGCGTTTTGGCTCTCCTAGTGTACCTCTTCTCCCTCATCTGGCCAAAGAACCAAGATTACCCTCAACTGGTCCAGGAACCAAGATAAAAAAACCGTAACCTTCGGTTTCTCATGCTTCAGTCCTGGCATATATTGCCAACAGCATCTCCTTGGGGTCAGGTTAACATGTCTATAACTGATGGAGACAGTATATAAACATCATATATTCAGCAGACTTTGATACTTTAAGAGCACACCTGCACGCACTTGACTGGAAGTCATGCTGTCATGTTGATGGTATTGATTCATGCAGCGATTTATGGTTGAATTTTTATTTTTTATTTATTTATTTATTTATTTATTTATTTATTTATTTATTTATTTATTTATTTATTTTTCATTCATTTATCTATTTATTTATTTATTTCTATTTTATTTTTTTTTTATTATTTTTATTTATTTTTCTTTTTTTTTGTTAACCCTACCAGTCTGGTTCGTCGCCTTCGGCGGCTCACTGGTCCCATGTCGCGGTTAGACATTCGTCCCCTTCGGCGATCCACTGGACCCACGTCACCATTAAAAACCCCTGTTTATTAACTCCTTTGGGACAAATATGACGAACCAGACGACAGCCAGTCTAGTTTATAACTTGCAAGGAAATTATTTTCTAACACACATCTCTCAGTGCGATAGGGTTAAGACATTGAGTGTTTCGTCACGTTGCGATCCGGTCACGTGTGGGGGTTCGGTTCAGGCATCCGTGCGTAACAATGCGTATATAAGGTTGAAGACTTATGCATGCGGGATCTGGTGCGCTAAAACGGGTCAAACGTTAAAGGTCTGCTGGTCGAGAGGTATCTTCGCGTCCTAGACGCGCCCAACATGGGATTTTGTTAATTATACCATTAACCATGCATCACTGTAGTAAGTATTATAGGTATGAAATTGCAGCTTTTGTCTATTTCTGAATTTCTGATATTCCTGGCATATATTTAAAAACTTTCATCAAGTTTATATGGGTGCAAAATATATGCATATTTATGGTCTCTTGTAGCATAAGAGTCATAAGAGCGCACGTTTTTTTCGGACTAACACGGGGGATTGTGTGTGCATCATGTCAAGTGTCCGGTAAAGTACCCTAGAGACCCGATTTTCCAGTGAGTAAATGAAATAGATAATTGACATATATATATATATATATATATATATATATATATATATATATATATATATATTAATACTTTGATGCCAATTTTGCTGTGTAAGCTTTATATATGTATACAGAAGTAAAGTCGCATATTTCAGTTTAATTCCATAAGTCATGGATATCTATCTATCTATCTATCTATCTATATATATATATATATGTATATATATATATATATATATATATATATATATATATATATACATATATACATATATATATATATACATACATACATATATATATATATATATATATATATATATATATATATATATATATATGTATATATATATATATATATATATGTATATATATATGTTGGATAATCTTACAAGGTGCTTCCTTCTTACGTATATGTGCTATCCTATTCAGGTATTCATGAAGAATGGACATTATATTTCCAGATAAGATATTTGTATATGCTTTCGATTCATGAATTAAGCAATAGGTTCAGTAATGTAATTTTGGTATGTATTGCAAGTACCTAGGTAAACAGCTTGGACATATGCGTTATATATTTTATATAATTTCACCTGGTCGTTCGTCAAAGTATTATATGGTACATTATATTTGGTTTCAGTTTGCCATCCGTTTCGACCGATTTTCGGCCATATCAATTGTTTCTCAACACATGATGTAAACGTTATTCAAGGGAGAGGCGTACGGGGTGCGTCCGTAACTGGATCGGATGTTTGAAATGGTATGACCAATAGAATAAATCGTATTTGATATCGCCCTTTGTTGTTCCGGATGTCATTATTTGGGAGAGGTCATTTCCTGACATCCATACACCACATAAACAGCTGGGTGTCACCCTGCGCTCAGATGTACGCTGGAATAATGACCATATATCGGAAATTGTAACAAAGTCCAGTAAATTGATTAACAGTATGAAAACCTTGCAATTTTATTTAGGCCTACAAACCGTAGAACTATATATTCATCGTTTATCCACGCTATATATGTGAGTATGCTGGCCCGGTGTGTAGTGGCTGTACTGAATCAGATGCAAAAAAACTTGGAAGGCGCCCAAACTAATGCTGCTTGTATTGTGACTGGAGTGATGCATGGTACTAGCATCGAAAAACTGCATGGGGACGTTGGTTTGGAAACTCTGGCCAAACGTAGAGAGTTGACTCAATTAACCTTAATGCATAAAGTGGTTGACAAGCCTCTACCAAAGCAGTTAAGCTCATTAATTACAATTTTTTAATACTTGTCGCCCTTTCGATCTTACCTGCTTCCAGGCCCATACTAATTGGTTTGATTGATCTTTTTTCCCTTCAACTGTGAGACTCTGGAATCAGCTATCTCTTGAAACCCAGAAGTTTTAAATCCTAATTATGCAAACTGACACCAGTCTTTAAAATTGGCATGTTTTTCAAACTCAAGGTCAAAGAAGTGCCTGCCTGCTCACGTGGCTCATCTAACAAGATACATTCCATTATTACCAAGTTCGCCTATTACTACATACTTAGGTTGCCCACCTTGCTTTTTGTGCTCTCCAAACCCTCTTCATGGTCCATCCGACTATCCTTTAATGGTAAACAGTGCCTATTTTGCAACTGTGCGTAATTTTATGTCTGCTACAAATCGCTTTTATTCTGGCGGCGTTGGTTGGGTATGCAAATTTCCAAAGATGTATCCAACCAGGCCTAAAATAATCCCATTTGTTCTGCCTGAAATCTTTATCACAATCGTCTTTGAACATGAGATCTCTGCTGCTTGTATCCATCCCTAAAAATACAGCCTGACAGTGAGGTGATACTGCACAAATCTACTGTAAATTGATTTAATTTGGCTGTGTTCTTATGTTCACTCATTTTGCTGATGGAACAAAAGAGTGAAAAGAAAAATCAGTGAAATAGCATTCTTATATTGTTTGAATGAGAATTAACGTTCAAAACAGTGAAATTAAAACTGCAGTGAAATGTCAAAAATACATAAACCGGGAAAATGTATGTACGTGAAAATAAAGCAATTTGCAGTATGTCCTGCCCTCTGTCTTGTCTATGTCCTTGTCTTCTTTGTGTGTTAATGTCTGCCATGTCTGTCTTGTGCACGACATCATATCCTTAACAGCAGGGATCCAATAGAGTAATGCCCTTTTTTTCTATTTGGGAATTTACACTGACTGATATAAGTCTTGAATTAAATATGTTTTAAATCATAAAGTCACGGTTTTACTATTAGAAACAGTGATGAACTGAAACTTAGATTTGAACGTAAACCTGTTGACATCATAGCCCTTACTGAATCCAATCTAAATGACACATGCTTTGGCAATGTTATTTCAGTCCTGGGTACTTATTCCTGTGCAGGGATTTAGCCAGTAACGGAAGTGCTGTAATTCTATATGCACTCGCTCCTTACCCCTGTATCAGACCACATGACCTAGACCATAATGACTTTGAGGGGGGTAATATCCCAGATAAACATTCGTGAATCAAAGCCACTGTTAATTTAACTGATTAAACAGTTTGTTTGAAGATATTTGTCATGAATATTAAAACTGTTACATTACAATTTAAATAAATTTGGATGGTGTCTTTTAGGCACTAATACAACTAAACGTTTTGATAGCTTATACATGACAATGACGTTTGAACGTAAGGAAACATAAAAAAGATGCCACTGATTAAGATTTCACAAAAGTATGATAATAGAATGAGATAGCTTATAAAATTTTCATATTGAACAACGACAATATATAGAAGTCGACCATTCTGTCACATGCATTTACCGTATCTCAACGTTATCAGCTCCAGAGTTAAACACCATCGCTGTCAGAACTACCATGGGAGAACGACATGCTTTTGCTTAACAGTCGTGCATAAGAAGAAAAGTGGAGTACCATCAATCCAGCATTGACAGAAATAGTAAGTATTATTTATCTTTTTAGTCTACTGACATCATTTATATAATGGTAGGAATATGTAACACTATTTGGTGGAGTGAGGGGTGCAGAGGTCATTGTAACTAGTATAGATTCTCACTAATATTTGTTGCTGGGTGGTCCATGACAGGCGTGTCAATTTATTCAACAAAACCAAAAAATAGAATACATCAAATTCGTCTGCACATTATATTTAGAAATAGTCGTTGTCATTATGAAACATATTTACATGAAAGTCAGTCATTTACGATCACATGCTGCTGTACCCATAGAGGGCCATAGCTCCGTGCAGATCACATAAAAGTTTATTGAAGTGATATCTGCAGATAAGTTTATGATGCTGTAGTGCAAAATAGTTTCTTTATAGTAAAATGTGTCTGTACATATGATAACGTCTTTATACATGGCGGTAGCAAATTAACAGGATATATTGTTGGTTCTCAGGGCATAATGCAGAGGGCAGCACCTCAGCATAGAGAATTGTAAAAGCCTCTGCTACTGTATAATTACTCATGGTGGTTCATGAGCATCATTCTCACACGTATCAAGCCAGCTATCGTCGATTACAAGAAAATATACCCGAGGTAACAAAAAGTAGTTATGTTAGTTACATTTACATAAAACAGCCACCCACAGGAGAATTTTGAGGTTGCAAGTTTCCGTGTGTTTTCAGACCCTGGTCCATGAGCAGGCAGTGCCCAGGTCTAAGGGTCTGTCTGGTTGATGTGACCACCTCAGAGCAGGTGGTTGGGACGCAGATTGGCTGATCAAAGATTAACCTGTGTGGGTGATATTTAAGCCATAAGCCACTTTGTATACAAGGTAATTTCATCCACCCATATCAAACATTTCCTGCTTGGATCATGTGATCTTTCTTAATATATCTTAGTCATAAACATCAAATATTTTCGTGAGAGCAGATATTATTGGTAGGCATTCCAACGCACGTGAAGTTGCTGATAAATGTTCCAATAAGTCATATGTCGTCATGTACTGTGGTTATTTACACAGCAGTACATCCAATTTTGACATCAGGCCGTAAGACTTGTAGCACTGAATAAATATGTTAAAGTTAGTTCCATTATTGACAAATGATCAGGGTGGTTCTTGGTATTCACATGCATGCTGGAACGTTCAGAGGAGGATCTGGCTCTATATACGAGCGATCTGTGTCATCATTGGACAATGTGGGTGTAATTCTAGAGGATCTGGCTCTTTATCCCAAATTTGCATTAGGATGACCCCTATACAGAGCGAATATCCAACTATCCTTTCTTTTGAGCCACATCCGATCCTCTCATTATTGCTTTACCTCATATCGCACAGGACCCAGGTCATTGATCCTTGAGTGGCACATGATACTGGAATTTTGCGTGCTCTGAACGCGATTTTTTTAATTCTACTAATTTTTATCGTCTACTTGTTGGTGTAGAAAACGACCATTATGTAGTTGAGTGGTAATCTTAATATTGCCTATGGCAATACTATGCTATTGTCTCTCGTAATCAATGACTTATGCTGTTATAATAACCATACACCCCCCCCCCCGACCTTCACCAAGTTCAACCTTGTGGCGACTTCACAATTCAAGGTGGCCGACACTGGTATCACCAATTATGCATATTTTAAAATGGGTTGTAATATTTTAAAAACAACCTTTCTCAAGACAGTTGCTTTTCAGTCAAATCTGATGCAAAGGTGTCTTTTTTTCTACTTATTGCATCGAATTAATACCGATTTAGATCGGCTGATTAGCATAAATATAAATTTGACCGAGCAGTTAGTGTTGTAAAAAATATAAAAGAATTTTGTTAATGCCCCAAATTTTAAATGTAGCACTAAAGTGTACCCCCTCACCATGCTGCCTGCGAATTTTGCATAAAAAAAAAAATTGGTGTTCACTAATGCACACACCCAATGGAGAGGGCGGATGTTCCAATTACGTAATGCAAAGAGAGCATTTGGATAACAATATTTGAGCAATCAGTATCTACACACTCCTTGACTGCATGACGTCTAGAAAAAGTATATATGCATAGAAAATAGGTCAAAATTTGTTGGTGACCATTTGCGTATCCATGCAACCACATGATCTGGTCAAACCAGCCAAAATGTTGGTCGGATTAACTCTGCTGGGTCTCTGTTGAGACATCAACACACTCTGAAACATTTTTCTTGCCAGCGGGTTCTAGTGTGATATTGCCTTAATGCAGAAGTTTGTCTAATTTGTGACCAGTGAAGGTTGTTTAAAGTATCCCCAGAAAGCCTTTTGAGGCAGGATGGTTTTGACTCTCAATTAGAAAGTAGAAGGTCACAGTTCCCTCTCTTGGTCCATGGCAAATATTGCAGGGGCTACATTAGAACACCCCCGATGAATTTTATCTTGGTGCTGCAGGACTAAAGAATCACCATCACGGCAAGTCTCATTCATTACAGTAAATCACTACTACATCAAGGTGCCAGTGCGGGGGCATTTTTACGTACTTCATTAACGTATTTTTTTTTGTCTACCGAGCATCCACATCTTGGAATTGTTGAGTTAGAATCACTCCACCTACAAGTGCAGCTAATGCATTCCACGGCTTAAGAACATATAACACAGTTAAGCAGTGCCATTGAAATGAACTTCTGCCCCGTGACTGGGGTATAAAAGTGGACTTCGGGTCCAGTTGAAGCTTGACAAGCCAGTATATTGATACATCTGTGAATTGTTGTCAGGGCATCAGGTTCAAAGTCGTTACCATCCGGCTTTAACACAAAACCCTGAAGATGGTAACTTGTGGCTGGAAGAACGGGTGTGGGAGAGCATGCGGGTGCTTCAACGCTGGCTTAGAAGTATCTTCGTTGTGCACTGTTTCCTCTGGACTTACTTATCTAGCATTGATGTACAGAAATACTGGATTATAAAACACTTCACAGTCTATGAACATTGCAAATGTTAGCAACATTTGTATGTTTTAGTATATAGTTTGTGAATTCAGCCTTAGACATGTGCCACGTGGTGTTGCCGATTTTGACAACATTTTGCATTCTTCAAATGTATGAAATGGACCCGGAAACACCTTGACTATGAAGGATAAAAGCTTGTCTTTGAAACTCTCCAAAGAGACATTCATGTATATTTTATGTGATTAGTCTATAATCTTCATTATTTGAGTAGTCAATAGGACAGCTTCTGTAAGAAAATATGTTGTGTCCACAAAATTTAATATTATTCCCATCACACAAAAATTGGTGTTTACAAATGCTTTCAAGTAACCTACCATTGCAACCTTTTACTTGCACTTCTGGTCTCTACATTTAGTAAACGATTCTTGTCGCCATCTTGAATGTATGCTAATAAGTTGTAGCCCAAATCATTTTCGGTACATTTCACGTTTGAATCCAACTCTATCAAATCCAACTATAGAAAGGTGTGAAACACCATTTTGAACACGGCCAAAGACAAAAGACAAGACCAATCATTATGGACCAATTTGTTTTATATTATCGAAGCTCCAAAGTTGAAATAATGTCGAAGGTTTAATATGTTTATAACAGTTTATGGACTAAACCATTTAAAAAATAAACTAGGAGAAACCGTGGCTGTTCGCAGGTTTCTTCTCAACTTATTTAAGTGATTTGGGGCTTTTCCTTTGTGTTTGACTGGTCTGGCAGCCTCCTTCAATTCTGAATTTGCCACAAGGGTGAACGTGGTGAACATTACATAGTTTGCTTCAGGATTCATTCCTGCACCTTTCCTGAAAAAATCAGTATTCTAATGCCTAATACTTTAATAGTACCTTTAATCTAATGCTCCTGGGCTACTCCACTGTCTCTTTTGTCACTGAAGTCAGACTTTAATAAAGTTAGTCTTCAGAATAGTTTGGTTTGGTTCTTGTCACTCTCGGCACTATTGAGGACCTTCATTTTCAACTGTGATGCATTATCATTTTTACTACACTAAATTGCGCTCTAGGTACTGTGTTAAAAGACCTATTTCCCCCACTTGTTAGTATTTTTGCACAAACATCCAACAAATTCGCACATATTCTGTATTTAAACTCTTGATTAATAGAATGACCATTTTTTTAACGTTACCGGTTCATGGGTGAGACTTGCAAGTTCTGTGTGAGCGATATATTAGGCCACCTTCTGCGCCGTCATATATCGATCAAACGAACTTGCTTGTCAAACTTGTGAACTTGTTTTCAGTTATGCATGTAGATTCTCAATCATCATCATCATCATCATCATCATCATCATCATCATCATAAAACCTTCATTACTTGAGAATACAATATACATAGATTATGCATCGAGATCAAGGCATCCTTTGAAATCATATAGAAAAAATCGAATGACAAAGGTAAAATTAAACCAGCCATTCTAAAACAGATCAAAACAAACCAAATGTAACCTTTGACAGAGATATAATATACAAATCTACCAACACATAGAAAAACTACTCCAACGTTACTTTCAGTGCCATGTGTGGCAGGCGGGGCAAGGCTGGTCGGATTCACGAAGAACAATGCAAAAAGCCTCGCACGGATTGCCATACGCCCGATCAGTCAGGCTTCACCTGCAACACTTGTTTGACTGAGCTAGCTCATACAGCACCCTTGCCAGCAGAGGGGTTATATGGGCTCAGCCCACCATGGTTGGAAATTATCGTCAGTAGAAATAAACTGTTGCAGTCTGTCCACATGTCCGTCAGTGCCTGCTTGGTTGGCAATATCTAACTTTGACGGGAAGGAAAAAGCATACTTCAGTGAAGAGAGACCAAATTCAATTAGTAGTTAAATCAGTGACCCATGATACAATGTCCTGCCAGCTATATATCTTGATAAAATTGTACACATGATATTCCTCAGAGTTGAGTCAACCTGAAAAATCGGATAATATAGAGAAGCAGTCTTTCGCTTAATGATGTCCAGCACAAAGGGTAAATTCAGGGCTTTAAGCAAGCTACTATGATGGGATATATTATTTAGTCCCATAAAGTGCTTATCCAAGGTGCCCTGTGTATTCGCAAGTTTCTTGATGTCACTGGCTGATAAATGCAAACAATTAGTCCCATATGTCAATAAGGGTACGCCAATCCTTGATCAAACATATAACGTAGCATCAGTCGGAAGTCGAGGGAAGCAGAGGCCAACACTGGTATGACCATGATAAACACTTCTATAATTTTTGGGTCGTTTTTCCAGATGTACTTTACCTTATCCCGAGTTAGTTAAAGCGGTTTCCAGGACCTCTAAACTTGTGACATTTTCAATATTACATCAATCATGTTGACTGAGTGAGATCCATAATTACCTGTTTACCAGCAACCAAACATTTTGTGTTCGCCAGGCCAAACTTAAATCTCCACTTGGTTCCATATGCTATACAAATATCTAACAATGCCTGTAAATATGTTATAGTTGAAGACATGAAAGTAACCTTATCTGCATGGGCCTATGCATTAATGTGTTGTTGATCTGCATACAAGCCATATTGAGAGTTTTTAAGAGTCCCTCGACATATTTAAAGAGTTAATGTATCCATTATCCCATTTAATGACTGCTTTGAGATGCTTGTGCCATTTATAGGTCTATATGTCCTTGTATATCTGGGGGATCTGGGATATTATATGCACTGTTTGGGTCATCAGCTGGAGAATGTGGGTCTTCTTTTGCGAGTGCGGGATTAGGCGGCTTAGTTATTGACTGATATATATTTTGTTCAGTAGATTCCCTTTATATACATTAAATGTCATTTTATTGTGTTTATTTCTTGATGCATTACCCATGATTTACATAATTACTGATTTCAAAATTTTCTATTTTTAAAGCATTACCTATGATGTACTTATACCAAATGTCTAACTATTTTAATTACATTCTCCACTGAGTGAAACGATATGGAATTTAGCCAGAGTCTACAACTCAGGCTTTTAGTGCTCCATTCCATGGGTACATGGATCTGGCAGGTCTTGGGGTGTTGCGTCATTTTTTTTCGTATTTAATGCATCAGGACATGCAGAAGTAGTCAAACATTGGTTTTCATACTGCCTTATTCTTTAAATGATAATTACTTGATGCATACAATCATGTATGTATGTATGTATGTATGTATTTATGTATGTATGTATTTATATATGTATGTATGTATGTATGTATGTATGCATGTGTGAATGCATGCATGTATGTATGTATGGATCTTGAGCTCGGAATACAAACCTGTGACATCGATTTTTAGAACTTAATGTTATTTGTCTGTGATTATTAAAATGCAGGGGTGATTGTTTTTCATATAAGGGACTGGGAATACGTCATTTATCATTCTAAGAAAATACTTGCGAATGGGTAAAACTTTTCAACAAAGGCGTCATTTTGGTCACCTTTTTTTTCCTGTGGTTTTTGCAGTGAAATTGTACAAAAAGAGGATAAATTTGCTACCCATTGGTTAATAAAGCTCTCATCTCCCACTCAGGGAAATGGTATTACCCTCAGCATCTAACGCCTCGGATAATAACAGTTCCCTTCAATCCGTGGGACATGGTCGCTGTCTTACCCAGTCAACAACTGGGTAACTAATAATATCTGCATATGTGAAAGTACTGCAGCCCTCTGCGTCCTGGTAGATGGTGCTGCAACTTTGATCGTTACAGGAACCAGGACATGGAAACCTGGCTATTATGCTGCTAGACCTACATTATGTATGAATCAGACGATGCATGAAAGGCAAGATGCCCCCAAAAGGAGGCTTGTAGCTGGATGACGCACGCACTTCCGCTTTGATTGGAAATTTTTGATGATTCAATGAATTATTGTTGCCCTTGGCTTTGGAGGGGACGGAAAGAAACATGACCCAATGGGCTGAACTGTCGACCCGATGGGAAGAGGAAAGTTGACAGTCCATCCCTCAGGTTCACAATTCGTCCTGTCCTCCGCCGCCGAGGGAGTCACTTGTATGATGTTTCCATGGCTGGCTTTTGCAGTTGGGTAGACAGTTCATTTAGGTACCAGTTCATCTAGGTACTCTACGCCTGTGCCGTTCAGAGTAGGTGAACCAAGGCATTGCCATTGCTACTGTACATCTGTGCCGCTCAGAGTAGTAAAATCAGGACATACAAATAGATCCACCTACATCTGTGCCGTTCAGAGTAGTAAAAGCAAGGCATAGCTGTAGGTGCTCTACACCTGTGCCGTTTAGAGTAGTGAAAGCAAGCAACACCAGCAGGGGAAATCCACACCTGGGTTGAATGTCGGTCCATCCACAGTGACGGTATCAATCGATTTGTAATCAACGTCTCCGTATATATCACAGCGCCCCCTGGCTATGTATCTGACAGTCATAAATCAGCACCACAATCTCATAGATGCCACAATCATGAACCAGCACTACACTCTCCCTCTTTTTAACAGGAAAAAGGCCATAGGGTTAATGCAAATTAGAGGCAAAATGATATATTATATCCTGATTTCAGTAAACCGCTGAATATTATTTCATGCATACTGTGTTCATCCAGCTTTACCAGTTTGCAAAAATTGAGAAAATTCTACCACCAGATTACAACATTGCATACAATTCTTATATAGAATCCTACATGTTACTTAGTGTCTATCCACAGTTAAAGCACATCTAGATATAAAATATTACAATATGACTCCCAAGTTCATCATGCATATTAATTGCACACATGCACATCATTTGTCCACGTGCATCATTACATCACTCCTATAACCAAGAGTCCATATGCATTTCCCCATGCTGTTCTATCCATTGCGAGCATGCAGCCTGAAAAAAAAAAATATCAAACAGTTAGCCACTTTATTTACACATTCACAGATACCACATATCAATGAAATGTTATAAACAACATAGTGCAAAGCTGTGTTCCTGACATCAGAGAAAACATTTGAGAAACATCACCAAATGGCACAACTCTCTAATTCAGGAAATCGGCTGACTTTAGACTCTGTAGAACTTCCGGGTGTTCGGCCAGGTCACCTGCCAGATAATGCATAGAGGAAGTTTCTTCAAACATGTGAAATATTCAGCCCCTCTAACAGCATCCCTGGGTTACAATATTTTGCCTGGGACTTGAACCTCTCAGGGACCAAATAAGGTGAATTGCTGTCAATAGGGATCTTGTCCAATGAAACTGATGTCGCTGCGGCATTCAACTCAGGACACTTGTCATTGCACAGCTTGGCCATGAACCCGAACATAGCTGATGGAAAATAGTGAATTATAATCTCCACGTCCTTTGCTGTTCCCAAAAAAGTAATGATAATGGATTGGATGATCACGGCACAGCTCCCTTTGAAAATAATAAAACACTCCTCCATTGCTCCTTCCCCTCTACAATGAATGGCCACTGGTAACTGCAGATCTCTTGCCAATGGCAGTACGCTCCTCAAAACCATAGCTTGCCCAATTCTATCTTTTTGCCTAATGCTGCTGCTGCGGTCGATTCTAATCTCTCCCAACGCCACCACTTTAGGTGCCTGTAGATACTGCCTCAGTTTTGGACTCTCATACTTGTTAGAAAAACAACTGGCAAACCTAGGATGCACCCCAAACGTTAGTCTTAACTGGTGATCTCTTAGGATATGAGCTCTCTCTTGTCTTGTTGGCCAACTTCTAGGAAAACAGTAACTGAAAAATCCCCAACTGCAACACAAACGATTTGCAGGAAATTGGTTCTTCATTGAGGACTATATGCAGTGATGGCATCTCCACTTTTTCAACAACTCTGCCAAATGGAAGTAACTGTCAGCGATTTCAAAAGGCTCTTCTACTAAACTGTAGATTCCCTTCTTTCCCTCAATCGTATTTTCAAGTTTTTAAACTCTTTCTCTTCTTAGGAATCTGTGACAATATTTGGGAAAGAACCCGCCAATGGGACAATGCAGCAATGGAGTTAGGAGGTGAAACTTCATGACACCCTGCTACTGGTAGACCATCCCGTGCTTCGTAGAAAGACCATAAAGCACGATCGATGACAGTAACCCAAGTCCTTTCATCTGGATACCATTTCCTCTGTCGCACCAATTCCAACAACCCAGCTGGATCCATTTGTTCACCAAATCTCCTCTGTCAAAGGTTTGTTCTGCTACCTTGATGTCATAGTCCCTCTTTTGTCTCGCTTGCACTGACTGGAGACTTTTCCTAGCTATGGTGTGAACTTCAAGTAAGCCTTCCTCAACCGAACTGCATACTCTACTACAGTGGAGTCTAGACCTAACATATCAGAGGTACCAAAAAGAATATCGACTGGCTTGGTCACCTCCCGACCTAACATGGGCATGTTAGTGGAAAACCCTGTGTTCCTGTGAACCATGCTTTGTACCACACTTCCCAAGAGTGCCAAATCCTGGTCCCAAGTATTTTGATTACCTCTTATACAACAACCGACAATTTGTATGATTAGACGGTTATACCTTTCTCCTTGTCCATTTCAAGATGGTCGATATGGGCTAGGCCTTGTTTTGGTGATCTCAAGGAGGTCACAAATTTCCTGAAACAACTTACCATGAAAATGTCTTCCTTGGTCACTATGGACTTGCTGAGGGCAACCAAATCTAGAGATGTATTCACACACAAATATCTCAGCAATGGTCTCTGCTGTTTGTTCAGCTTATGGATAGCATTCCATCCATTTACTGAACTGGTCCACCAGAACCAGTATATCCTAATTCCCCTTCCTGCTCTTCACCAAGGGACCCAGTACGTTAATGTGAACTCGTTCTAAGGGGGATCCAGCATGATAAACCCCAAGTGCAGCTTTTTGCCACTGACAAGGCTTTTTATTCTTGCTGCAGATCACACAAGTCTTCACATACTCCACAACATCTGATGACATTCTTTGCCAGAAAAAAGACTCTCTCACCTTAGCCAATGTTTTGACTTCTCCCAGATGTCCAGAAAACCTTATTTCATGATACAGCTGAATAACCTCCTTCCGGAACTTCTGAGGAACCACCAAACACAACCTAGGGACCTGACCTTCTACCTTGTAATGGAGAACTCCATTTTCCATGGAAAGCTGACTACTGGTCTATGTACAAGCCACACCTGCTATAACATCACCCTGGGTCTTCGGTCAACCTTTTTGGGGTTGCCCCGATGGCCTATAGGTCAGCGTGTTTGACTTTACATTTGGCTAGGCGAGTGTGCCGAAGGTAGTGGGTTCGAATCCCATACAGGTCGACATAAATTTATCGTATTTTCCACTTGTTTATACTCTATTGGTTTCCAAGTGCTGTGGGTCATTGCTCCGACTTCGAAATTATATTAGAGGTATATTTCATAAATTGTCAGTCTGTGGAAGTGCCCTACCATGTCAATGTACAAGCCACACCTGCTATAACATCACCCTGGGTCGTCGGTCAACCTTTTTGGGGTTGCCCTGATGGCCTAGAGGTCAGGGTGTTTGACTTTACATTTGGCTAAGCGAGTGTGCCGAAGGTAGTGGGTTCGAACCCCATACAGGTCCACATAAATTTATTGTATTTTTCATTAACCACAGCTGCTTCGTTGCTGGACTGCTTGACACAAGCTCTGCATCTGTTGGTACTTGATCAGACTCTATCCATGAAAACACTCTCCCAATATTTGGATTCTCTTTCTGTGCCTGTCTCATATTATCAGCTGAATACACATTGACCCAGTTAACTGTCCTTATAGCAAAAGATGCCAGAGAGGTATGACAAACTGCCAATGGTACAACGTCATCGCCTTCCCCCTCAAACACAGACCACTGCTTCTCTGCTCTCTTACAATATGGACATCCCCCGCATGGCAAAGATCCCAAATCAGCTCCAGCTTCATAACAATTACAGACAGACAAAGTATCCAGAATCCTGGAAAGACGGTCAAATTTAACATGACATTTCCCTGAACGCTGTAAAATAGTGATATCATATTGTGAGAGTTCTTTCAACCATCTGGCCAGCTGTCCACCAATCAGTTTGAACCTCATTAGCCATGTCAAGCTGTTATGGTCTGTCCTAACCAGTATGTTCTGCCCCAGAAGATAGTGTTGAAACTACCTGGTGAATCTAAGCATGGAAAGTAATTCCTTCCAGCTAGTACAATAACAACACTGTGCTGGAGTTAGCGGAAAGCTACCGTAGCAAATGGTTCTTTCCTCCCCATCTTGTACCTGCCTAAGCTCACAACCAATACAAAAATCAGAGGCATTGCAATCCAACACAAAAGTACCATCCGCAGTAGGCAAAGACAACACTGGGACATTGGTTAAGACCTCCTTGAGCTGCTCAACTGCTAGTTGATGGTTATTGGTCCATTCAAAGATCACTTTTGGTCCTGTTAGCTGGTACAGACACTTTGAAATCTCAGCAAAAGTAGCAATATTATCACAGTGGTAATTGCTGAACCCTAGAAACGATTCCACTTCATGGACTGACTTTGGCACTGGCCAACCAGCAACTGCTTTGACCTTATCTGGTTCACCTGACACAAGCTTCCCAATGAACTTGATCTCTAACCTTATTTAATGCCCTATAATCGATACACCATCTCTCGTGTCCATCCTTCTTCCGCACTAAAATGGGGGCAGCTATCCATTCAGAACATGATGGAGTGATGACGCCATGATCCAACATCGACTGTAGGTGTTTTTCTTCTTCCTCCTGAAATCAAAGTGGAGTCCTGCGCATGCGCTGTTTGATGGGAGCAGCTTCATTGGTTGAAATTTGATGTTTGATTTCCTTGAAGTTTCTGATATCCATGTCTGATCTTGAGAAAACGTCTTCATATCTTACAGATACCTCTCGTAGCTGTTGTTGTTCACTATTCAGATTGGATTATGATTCCCTATACAGCTGTTGAAGATGCTCTGGTACCTGTGACTCTGACTTACCAATTTGTTTCACGGTGGGAATATTCTTACATCTCGTGGAAAGACCACAAGATGCGGGACCAGTGGCATTATTCTCAAATGTGTTGTACTTCTGACATAATTTGACTCCTTTGACTCCATAGCCTCACCAGAATCTGCAGGTATAGTGTTTTACATCAAACAACCAGCCCTGAGATTTAGAAACCCATCCCACAGGTTTATGACGGAAATAACAACATCGGGACCAGCTTTGACCAATGAAAAGGGAACAATCAATCCATTATGATACCCTATTGGATGTACCACATAATCTCCACCATGTTGAACAGTAGAAGAACATATAATTTGTTTCATACTGTTTGGAGGGACTGTAATCGTCTGCACCAAAGTGACCCTTGAAATGCTCATTGATTCCTCCCCATTTCTTTTCATGATGGCTGACAACAGCTGATCCCCTAATTGCAACACACAATGATCAAAGTCAATTTTGTATTTTTGCTCCATAAGAAAATCCAGGCCTGAAATCAGAATATCAGTTATTGGAGCCACATGAACATCCAGCCTATATGACTGATTTCTGATGACTATAGAACCTCCTTTCACATACTTTGCTGTCATAACCCGTTCTTTGGCTGCACCTCTAAGTGTAACTTCCTTTAAAATTTTAGGCCTAACTTCCAGGCGACTCAATTGCTCCAGATTCATAAATGTTGTTTGAGTCGCAAAATCAATAACAGCTTCTACCGTTGTTTTGTACATCTGAACAGGAATCACCATGCTGAGACCATTGCTAACTGAACGAACAGTAATTTCCTCCACTGCCAAATCAATTTCTCCTGGTGTTGATTTTGATAACTAGTGACCTTTGCAAAAACATGAGAATTCTGATTTCACTGAAGACACAGTATCGTTTATTACTTCTTGGTCTTTATCAACAGCAGGGATCGGAGATTGACCAACATGTCTGATCCAATCTATTTCTTTGGAAGGCTGATCGAGATCTACCCTCAGTACTTAGCTTCGGGGGCGTTGATGGCTTGTGAGAGCAATCCTTGATGTAATGGCCAAATTCCTGGCAGCCAAGATACTGTACCTCCGATAAAGGTATCCTTAATGTCCTTGGTGAGCCTACAATATTAGCCTGAGTAGTAGCCCCCCCCCCCCCCTTACTGGAGTCTTCTGTACCAACAAAGTTATGAAACGTCTGTTTGCTTCAAGCAAAGCTTTTATTACCTCTTGGTTCCCCTTCCTTGGTTTTTCCATCTCTGGGCGATGTTCTTTGTACTGGTCTGTGCATGACACTCAGGAACCTTGAGGTTTATTCTGTTGAAAAGACATTGCCCTAAAGCGCTTATCCTCCTCATCCTCTTTAACTTGTCTCAGCTGTAGCTTAAAACTTAAAGTACTAAAAACAATCTCTCGACTGGAAATGACCAATTTCAAAGCAGATAAAGCCTTTTCCAATGTTGGAGGCTTCTGACTAATCACATCTGCCGCCTCGGCCTTGTTGTTTACAACTTTCAGGAATGCTGCAACTGCTATCGAATCCAGGAAGTGTTCCCCACTATCTGGATATCCGTCTACGGTAAGCTGTTGACAATGCTCTACTAATTCCTCCAAGGATTCACCTTCTCTCTGTTTAAGGTTTTGTAGTTGCCGTCTTATAGTCACAGGTGGATCATGCAAGCAGAAATGCTTGTTCATTCTAGATGTTATGTAATACTCTCTCTCAGCTTCTCTAAGCATACTATAATATCTGAATGCCTTACCTCTGAGCGACTCAACCACCTTATCGAGTTTCACATTCACAGAGCACTCATACCTCCTTGCCAACCTTTCGGACTGTAAGAAAAATGACCTCCAATCATCACCTTCAAAAGTAGCAGCTTTAGGTGGAAGAGGCCCCATCTTTTTTTTACCTTTACTTGTACCAGCAAATGCCTACCACCCCAAACCACGGTCACGGCGACTTTCAATACCTGGTGCATCCTCCGGATCATCAGTTACATAGGTGCTATATACATTATTATTTGTCAATGAATCCAATGTATAAAATAAATTGTTATGTGTATCCACTGTACGGTGTGCACGGGGTGGGTCCCTAATGTTGGAGGGGCCAAATATTCCTGGAGATGGGGGAAATGGCAAACTTTGTCCAGCCATAGCAGTGGCTCCTGGTTCATCACCCAGCTTAGCCATATGATCAGCCCTTTGCTTTTCCAACTTATCGGTTCTCGCCACTAAGGCATTGAACTTATTATCAATCCTGTCCGCCATTTGATTGTCAAAATTATCAGCTTTTGTTGTCAAAGAACTCAAAGTCCCATTCAAATCATGCATTTGCTTGGTCAAGTTTGGGCTCCACTGATTAAACAATGACTAACTTTTTGTTTGACGTTGCAACAATGCTTCAAGCATAGCTTCCATCTTTTGCTCATTGGAACGTACCCTAAAATCCCCTCTTCCCTCACCATATAGTTTAGCAAATAATATGCCAATACCTTTCTCTGATATTCCTAACAAATAAACCTTGAGTGAATGATCCACCTAGTTCTTGCCTTTAGTTGACAAAAAAAAGGTCTGGCATTTGTCTCTCCAATACTATCATCTTCAATAATTGCTCATAAGTTGCCTCGTTAATAAAAATTGTAGCCATGATGATTCAAGTATGGATCAATAGAAGAAGCGATGGAAGAAAAGAAAAAAATGTACTCTATGAAAAGCACATCAAGTAATGAATATGTATTTTGTGAAAAACAATAATATTTCTATCCAAGAATCTACACACACAAAAGAGAAAATACAGTGTGTGCAGTAATATACAGAAAATGTTCCACTACACTCTACAAAATTTTGAATATAATGTACTCAAAATAAAGAGGTACAGCATGCACAAAGGCAAAAACATTACTAATGCCGTACACAAAGGTCATAATACAGTGTACATAAACCAGAATACTACCTACTGTGTACACGCACACACACAAAAAAACAAGTACAGTGTATGCAAAAGATCAGAGAGAGAGAGAGAGAGAGAGAGAGAGAGAGAGAGAGAGAGCGAGAGAGAGAGACAGAGAGAAAACAAACAAAAAAAAAACACTTCAGTTAGTAATGTCATTGAAACTTTTCCAAATTTATCAAGTTGCATACCAGCTCATATTATAAAACATTTTCTTTCAACATAATTCCATACACACTGTGTGTGTATGAAAAAGGTGTTGAAAATGCAATATATCCCGGGCACAAACTGAAAGCTGTTGACTGAAACTTTGAAAGATGTGCTCTTCCTTCGAGTCACTCGCCCGACATTCAACGCCTGCAAGTCAAATATTTAATCAGCTATCCGTAAATCAGAGGGATCAGCAAGGTAAACCTTATTGAACATCACTGGAAGACGAAATCCTTGTAGAAAGCAACAAATATTTCAAAATTATTGCGGAAGGCTTGGCACATTTGATTATGCTGTACCGTTGACATGACGATGTTCATTTCCATACCATATGTGACGTCATAACCGGGAAAATAGGCGGCAAATGATTGCCATATTTTCGTGCAGCAAAAGATATCGAACTGTCGAAAATATGATTAGATAGTGACGGTTCTTCCAAACTGGTTGAATTTGGTAACAGTACAATCAGCGTAGAAAACCACACTGAATCTAAATGAATTAGCGAAATTTATAAAGCCCGAACAGGCATGAAATGTTCATTCATCGAGCAGAGCTACCTCAGGATTGGCTCCACGGTAATCAGACTATCTTCTCAAAAAGTTCACTTCTCGCCAGGCATTGAAACGTGCTTTACTTCTGACACCAATATAGTGAAGCTATCACGCACCTTGTTGCCTGACAGATCCCTCCAGATGCCCGCTAACACCAGCAGGGGGAATCCACACCTGGGCTGAGTGTCCATCCGTCCACTGTGAGGGTATCAATTGATCTGTGATCAACGTCTCCGTAAATGTCACAGCACCCGCTGGTTATGGATCTGACAGTCATAAATCAGCACCACAATCTCATAGATGCCACAATCACGAACCAGCACTACAAGTACACTGTATGCACCAGATCAGAGAGAGAGAGAGAGAAAGAGAGAACGAACAAAAAAAAAAACATTTCAGTTAGTAATGTCATTGCAAATTTTCCAAATTTCTCAAGTTACATACCAATTCATATTATCATATTACATCTAATTACATGGATAAAATGTGTTACACCTTTGAGGTAGATTACCATGTAAGGACTTTCACACTATTTCTTACCGTAGTACTGCCGCGATCACCCGGGTCATTTACAATCTTTCTGTCTAACTAAGTGCTTTCTGGTGTGCTGTTTTTGCCACAAGTTGGTAGTGATAATGGGACCTTTAGTAGAGCTCTATTTACCAGATTGCACCACATTATCATGAAAGCAATTCCAAATTACTTTTAATTATGAAAGATTATTTTTTCCACGGTCATAATCCTTGCTTCCAGTGAAGACAATTCTTCAAATACAGATTTCTACCATTTAAAATCCTATCACTTTAGTTTAAAAAAAACAAAAACAAAAACAAAAAAGAAACAAAAACAAACAAACAAACAAACAAACAAACAAAAAAGGAAAACAAGAGAGAGAGAATGATACAGAGAGAAAAATAGAGCCAGAGACAATTTTTCAAGTTTCAACCAGGCTTAGTGGTCTTTTCATAATGTAACAAACCAAGTTGAGAACGATTATTTCAAAGCAACAGTGTGGCTCGAGCTTGAGATTATTGTTTCTGTGGAAACCCATATATTTCAAAACCACATCTTCCTGTCGATATTGGTTGCCCTTTTTTAACGGCAGCAAACTTATTTTCTAAGTTTATGTAACTTTAGGATGGATTTGGGAGAGTGGCGCAGGAGAAAATACGCGTGACTTTTGTAGCTATGGAAATGTGATTCAAAAGCTATAATAGAAGTCTTTTCCTTGGGAGACTGAATCATGAGTAAGTACCTCCAATATATATTTCAATGTAACATTTTTTTCAGATTCCGGTTGAGAGCTGCCCAAGTAGCACAAATGTTGCGGTTTGTACACCTTGTTGGCGATATAGGCTGATAAATTAATGCTTAATACTTGTGCTAGATAACAGGTTGGACAATTGGGTTGAGACTTGCAAAGGGACCAGGGACATACCTCAACATAAAAAGTCATTCCATTTCTCTGCATTTCACTTCATTTTGAGTGACCTGACTGCAGAGTAGTCCCCTAATTGCTGATTAGTACTTGGTGAAGAGATAAAACGATGCAGGTAGAAAGGGATAGCAAAATACATATGTTATCGCAGATATAGTGAATATGATCTCATTTGGGTGGAGTGATTTACGTTTTCCTGTCATAGGTCTGCACATTTGCTGGTAACATTAACAAGTGTATATTACAGAAAATATGTTCTGAAGTGACAGGAAAACACTCTATTTCATTCCTACCCGTGACAGATTCTATTTATCACTTGTTTAACTAATTATTTACTGCAGCAGTTATTCCCTATCGGCCTAGGCTTATTCTCATGGCAGATTAAATCTGCTAACTTTGCTTATGCTCACTGTAGTTATGACCATGTCACGTGTGGTGCACAGGCAATGTAGCGTCGCCACACGTATTTGATATTAGGTACATTTGTTCATGCACTACTTAATTGTTCCTGGCCTATCACAATTAGAATTTACCAATGTTACCGTCATGTGACCAGAATTGAATTAATTAGTGGTTGTAATTCCTCCAAACTGCATTTAACTCCCCGATATAGAATAAGTCGTAAACATATTCCTGGTCTTTACCTATTTGCAGTGTCTTTTGTTGTCCCCTCCTCATACGGTCACACACAATTCATAGCTGGACAAGGGGAAACATTTCTTGCTCAAACAGTCCTGCAAGTCGCCTGCCAACACGCGTTTTATCTCTTGTTGATGTGACACACCTTTCATTCAAACTATAGGTTGAGGCTGTCAGAAAAGAGTACCTATAGTAACCAATTCTCCGGGGAGTGGGTTGGACACTGAGCATTGAATATATCAAAAGACAGACTGGTCATTTCTCCATATGCTCAGCTGTTGGATACACGAACAGAGCTACATATACTCTACTCTCGCCAGTTCCAAGAAGTAGCCACACTGCTGTTACAATTGTGTTGTAAGCAGCAATACGACTCATCTCGTGTATTTTATTTTACTTTATCGATAGTTTAATCGTTTTAATTATAAGAGATGGCGAAACTGCAGCACATTAAAAGACATCTTACAATGAGAAATAGTGAAGGCACTGTAGTCATGTCATATGAGACACATCAAGTATGACTAACAAGCAATATTACACTCAAGTCACAAAAACTATAACGTATTGGTCTTAGTATAATTTTACATTATTCCACGAGATCCAGGCTGCTGCAATTTATGCAAATAGTAATATTAGACAAATACTTGTCCATATCGTGGTTAGGAAATCAGTCCTAGTAAAAATACGTCCAAATCATGACGAGACCATCAGCATGCACATCACCAGTTGTAACACCAAGCCTTGAGTATCCACCAAGGAATACATTATTCATTGAATATAACAAGTTGATAAGATGTCAAATTGACCACATAGGCTATTGGCTGTCAGGAAAACAGAAACAGACAACAGTTTTCAGCAATACCACAGAATCTTCAACCATAACGAAAAAAAAGTCCATCATCAAAACCTGTCACCACCAAACTAGCAAAGTCGAAATCCGGAAGTTCATGGTACACATAAAAACAACTTTGTTCTGATTTTTATATCACTGAATGAATATGGAATGCAGTATGAAAGAAAACATTTCTCTCTTTACTTCAGAAGGTAGTACTTAGAGTTGGTAGTAGTTTAAACTAATTTAATGCTAATAATATTTTGTTTATTTTTGAAACGTTAGTACCATTTAGGAGGGATAAACACCTCCTACCATTGTCTGATTTAAGCTTCAGAGAAAACTTCCTTAACTATTTCAGTAGTTTCAACAATAAGTTTCAAATTATCTGCATCGGTATTTTCGTCGGACTGGAGTTTCAATGGATACTGCGATAATGCTGAAAACGCTTACACTCTCATTGCATAACGGGCAGAACAACAATTGCAATACATTGAAACCGTCAATGAGGGTTTATGTGAGCTGGAAGTGCACTTGTGATCAGGGCATCATATGTTCTATAGGCTTTTTTTCAAACTGTGAGCCCATCAAGCTTTTCATTTGACAGATTTGCAACAAGGAGAGTGTCTTTATTATTTATAGTTCTGTGCTAGCAAATATTTTCTGGCTAGTCTTTCCATCAATAATTGAGTATGTTCAATTCACACACTAGGTTGAAAGTGCAGGCAAAATTCACTTAGTAATTATTTTTGTGTTTTTCTGAAGTAGACATCTCGCTTCCCTTCGTTTCTCTTGGTTTCGTATTTCCTAAGACCCGCAAAATTACGTCTTATCGCACTATCCGCTTACTTTATAGCATATCTGAACACAAACACGACAATCAATCGTTTATAAGAAGACAGCTACAAATAGGACCAGCAAACATGTTTTATATAAGAATATGCTGGTTTAGAAGAGGGGCAACAGAAGTGTAGTAAATTAAAAACAAAAAAGACAAAATGGAGGGGGGGGGGGCTTTATTATGACTATAAGTGACTAAAGAGTTCATGGGCCACTAGGTACCAGGCCAGTATTATCAAGCAGGTTTTAGAAAACGGTGCTCACAAAACACGATATACTATGATTCCAGGTACCACTTTCGGGGGGGGGGGGGATACCCATGTACATTTATAATGCAAAGGAATGAATTTTAAAACAACGTTGTATTTTCCTCACTCCTCACAAAAAAAAAACTTTCTTGTACTGTGCATATGTTACAAGACACCAGCAGATGCTGACACTGGTTGGAAAGGAATTGATTTTTTTGGGGTGAAACTTCTTAAAATGCTTCCTGCACGCATGAGTGTAAATACAATCTTCTTCGCATACATTCGAAAAGCATACACACTGACCACAAAGAGTCCACTGGATTGTCTTTACATGCTACTTGTCTTGTGACTTTATGCCTCTATGTCTATCTTTTCAGTGGCATTAACTGAACAGGAAAAAGTTCAACTTCTACACATTGGCGTTATATATATATATATATATATATATATATATATATATATATATATATATATATATGTTAGCCAACCATTTTGGTCAATGAATCTTTAATTACAAGGAATTTCAGGCTTGAATTACTCTTGAGGATATAGCAGCTAATCAAAATTGTGACTGCATGTCTGACAGTAAAAATTCTCATTTTGTGGATGCATACCACAAACATGTATTTACAGGCAATTTGGATATAATAGAAAATTCAGTTTTAGAGGAAATGATGAAAAAAAGGTACAAATCTTCGGATATGTCCTAAGTTGAACATTGACAGTATTTACAGAGTACATGAAATGCATTTGTTTCCTTTCGTATAAATTAGGCAAATAAAGAAAAAAATAAATTTATAATTTATCATTACAAATCCCACATTGGAAATTCCAATGCGGTTACTCTGAAACAGCTTAAAGTTTTAAAAGCAGGCAAAGAACTACAAAAAAAAATTGTAATCACTAACACCGATAAGACAGGTATCAGTTTTGGAATCATCTGCAAAAATGATATCTGGATATTTTGAAAAATGAACTTTGTATGAACAATGTCTCAGATATAAGAGGTAAAATTGCACAAACAATGCATTGATAACTTGATAGATATGCATGAAGTTGAGGTGAAAAGGAATTTTGATATCAAAATTTCTGAAGAGGACTCTTCTATTCCACTTTTGTTCTGGATCCCTAATTGCACAAAAGCAGTTTGAAATTATTTTTTTTTTTTATAGCCGGTGCTTCAAAATGTACAAGAAAAAAATCTTGTCAGTTTATATCTATCATCAAGGATTCAAAAGCAAAAAATATCAAATGTTTTGTTTTCTTCTACACTCTACACAAATCTACCCATAGATGGAGTCAATAGTTCTCTTTCAAAATTAATTAGCAAAATGTTTAAACATAATGGTAAGGCACACATAGATATTAATTCACATGCAAAGAAAGCACATTGATGACACAATAAATATTCAGAAAGTAATGTTAAATCTTGCACTGTTGAAACTTTGATACATGCTATAAAATTTCTTTTGGATAGTACTTTTGTTCAATGCAGACTATTGGATTTTCAACAAATAATAGGCATCGCAATGGGTAGCAACTGCTCCCCGCTACTTACAGATTTCTATGTGACCTGGCTTGCATTTAAGCATATGGATAAATTGGTGAAAAGGAGATTCAAATGGTTACAAAATTATGAAACAATGCAAGATATATTGATGACATTGCTTGTTTAAATGTACAAAAGTACAGTGAAATTGCTAAAGAAATGTTCTACTAATTTTTCTGTCAATATGCAGAGATGGTTAGAAAGTATGGCTACAATAATCTTAGAGACTTTAGATTTACCTGTTTTGCAACTGAATGTTATCTTTTGGCATCATTCTGTTTCAATATTCACTTTCAGACATTTTAGGGTTACTTTTGTTTTCCGTCAGGGTAACCCCCATGGGCCTATAGGAAGTAAGCAGCAGCCGACGACAGTTACAAGTTTGTCTAATTGTGCTAAAAATCGTGTTAAGAACAATTTTGATAACATATTTTTGACATAAATGGTAATGCCTTTCATTCTTTTCTAACATGTTTAAATGCACATTTATTCAATATTAAAAAAGTTGCTCAAGTTGGCAGTATTTTTTCAAATGTCACAAACCAAACACATTACGTAGACTCAGGTTTGGCAGTGAAATAGAGTAAAATTGTTTGGAGACTTCCAAAGTGAGGAGTATGTGTTATCATGGGGTTTCCTTTACATTTCTGGTGCAGAACGTCCATTTTTGCAGCACTTGTCAAGATTGCCCTTGGTTTGTACGGGTGGTCTGGCTACAACTGTTTATTGTACGATCACTAGAACTGAAGATAATGCCCTAGTTTCTTTCTACCTCAGTTACACACTGGCAGATGGTTTAACTAGGATAAGCTATCCAGCTAGAAAGGGTACATACTGGTTCATAAGTAAGTCGAATTGTTCTTTTCTGAACCTTGACTATACAAATTTAGTAATTATGTTTTGTTTAACAGGTATTGTTCTTTCACAATTAAGCTTCGCATTTATAAGCAAAACTTCACGAGCTTCGCTAATTCATCATTTGCCATGTTCATATCTATTATGTGCGTTGTCTTAGCTGAATCCTTAGCTTAGACAAGCAGCCGCTCCTCAGAGAGACATGTACGTGTATAGGTTCCGAAACATGTCTGAGTAGTTAACCGCTGAACACCCTTTAGTTTATTTAGGCTTATACATCCTATGTCAAACTTTTACAGAAGAACATATGCAATATAGACAACAGTATTTCCATATATATAAAGGTTAGACAGTGACAGGTTAGCTTAAGGAGACAAAAGAGTTTGGACTGCCTAATAGGGTAAAGACTACTAGGAAGTGGGTATGGACAAAACACACACACACACACACACACACACACACACACACACACATAAATACACACACACACATATATATATATATATATATATATGTATTTGTGTGTGTGTGTGTGTGTGTGTGTGTGTGTGTGTGTGTGTGTGTGTGTGTGTGTGTGTAGGCAATGAAAGTGATGACCAACAAGGAAAATCATTTTTGTTAACTGTTGCACAATTCAATAAATCGACACAGTAGGTGGTCCCTAGGTTAGTCTAATGGCCAACATTTACAATATGTTAGTTGGTATGCATAAATCATGTTAATGATGAGATGAGGTAATCGGGACATTCCGCCACGAAAACACCGGTTCTAAAGTGTCATTTAAAAGTCATGACTAATACATTGAAGATGTATTTTGAGTACAAAATAATATATATCGTGCAAAATTAAAATAAGCGTCCCAAGGAAAAAATCAAAAGTCTGTGATAGATACCTGAAAGAGATCATCATACATGTAGGAGGAAAATATATTTCCATTTGCACTCATTACACCACAATGTCTCTCTTTATCGGTGGGCTGTCAACATAGAAATACATTTTATTCCATTTTTTTTAAAACATGTGATAGACACTGCTATTATATTCCTGACCTTACTATGAAAATAAAGAAAGATGAAGCTGCATTCAGTTTGTCTTGCTATAGTGACGTATTACAAAGGTATTGGGTTCAAAGGAAAAAAAATATAGAGGTAAATCACGATGAAATAGTACATAAACTTAGGTGGAGAATCAAGCATGTTAAAACTTAAAATTAAAACTTTTCTTAATCCTGAATTGCAGAAAAACGATAAATGTCGGTACTTTCGTAGTACCGATACTTAACACCGAGGTTATATTTGTGCAGAAAATTTAAATATGGCTTGACAAATTGTCAAATTAGATGTCATTGGTCACTCCTGAAAACAAAATCGCAAACATATGGTCGACTTATGGAATAGTTTGCTCATACCTTTTGGGTTTTTTCGGCATGAATTACGAGATAAAATATGTTCTTACAATCTTGTGCTAACGTGTGCTTTATTTCTTTACCATTACCCTGTAAGAACGTATTCATTCCTCTATCTCAGCGCCAGCCGTTCTTCAAAATAGGTCAATGCATGTGTGAGCCACCTTAGTCTACAGAGCTATGCAACACTTAAGAAGAGCCTTAGACATCCACCTGTTTCCCACGTAAGCATATGTATTTCCATCTAGAAGCGACTTGGTTGAATAAATCTCATGACGGGCCAGTCTCCTGTGATTGTAGCATGGTTACCATTCCAGTGTTTGCCTCTCATGTTACCAGAATTAGCTTCTCAGATACAACTTCCGGACTACCTTCAACTGAAGTGGTAATGTGCATAGCGTTTGTCTTTGCCAAGGGTATTTAAATAAAAATTCCAGTGATACTTGCTCATTCCCTAATGAGTTTTACCTAAATTGACTTGTTAGTCAAGAGATCAAATAGGAATGGTGGTCCTCCATCGTTTGACTACCATCCTTTGTTCGTAGGTCGGTGTATCAGTCATCTCTACAAAACTGCATTTTCAACTTCTTTTCTGAAACGGCCTGTGAGACCATTTTCAAACCTGATTGGATTTTATATGGGGCGGGTCTTATACAAGTTTGTTCCGCAGACTGCAATGATTGTTGCATTTTGCATTATTGATCCTCTTTGGTTAATTTTGGATATATCTTAAAGGGTGTTCTCCTAAAACTGCTTACCTAAGAGTCAAGGAATTACGTAGGGACCTTTCTTTGTACCCATACACTGTAATATGTTGACCATATTGAGCCGTGATTTGTATTTTGTTTTATGAATTTTTGAGGCATTTTGTCACTTTCCACTCCTCTTAAACCATCCTCACATTATTATGACATTTAGTGAAAGCGTTTTTATTTGTGAATGGGTCAAGCATAGGTTTGCACTAGGTCGTCATGCTCCAGGGTCCTGGTTTTTAGAAAATATTACCATTCAGGGACCTTATTAGTGAATACACCCATTCCCATTCAAATCAATCAAAATGAAAGTCAATGCAGAGTGCAATGGAAATTCGAATTTTGGACTTTTGCAAACCCTGACTCACTTCAAACTCAGTCGTCGGGATGTTCTTTGGAGGGATCTCTATTGAGTTTGTAAGAGCGGTCTAGCTCTGGTGATTTGGGACTTTTAATGAATCTTCTCGTTCATTCTCAGCAAAGTCTTCAACAGTGTCTTCTCAGAAACAGTTTGGCAAAGTGCTTCGAAATTGAACAGGCACAACCCTGGGGACTTGTAGATTTACATTTGTTCACCAGGTGGTGATGTGGTTTCTCTGCGAGTTTTGAATGTATTTTTGTGTGTAAGCCGGACTCAATCCCTTCTTATTTGGTTCGCTACAAAATGCTGGTGGTATTTCCTAGTTTAATATCTTTTGTAAAGACACATATATTGCACCTGCTAGCATTGTCTTTGTTTGCTTGTTTGTTTGTTTGTTTGTTTGTTTGTTTTTTTTCGTTTTCCTTTTTATTTTTCAGTGCTTACGTGAGGTGGAGTGGGGGGGGGGGTGAAATAGCTGTTTAAAATTGTTGCCTATATGTTCGTCAACAGCGATGAAATTACCATCCTGACCTACCAGAGGCCACATCTCGTCACATGCGCATGCCCATCGAAATTTGTCTGATTCATTTATTTCTGCTCTGTTTTGAAAAGGAAGCTCAAAATTTTACACGGAAAAAGCGTTTCGTTTATTTCTATTTTTGTCTTCGCGGCATGTTTAAGCAACTTTATATTCATTATGTCACTGGTTCATCACACATATATTTGCCACTGGATGAGGTAAGCTGTTAGCCATAAATCACGACAAGACATCGCAGGTAAAGGGAAAGCATGGAATTGCATGCTACATGTGATTAATTTAATGATATCGAGTGATTTAGTTTACCACAGATAGCTATTAATGAGTTGTTCTTATTTTACATTAATAGATTTCCTTAACCAACAATACACGCAAAACTTAAGAACTTCAGTACACGTTTGTTCTAATATGCACAGTAATGGCAGGATGTATATGTTTCAAAACACACCTACCTCATCATGTTCAAGATTTTACAGATAAAGATCATAAATAGTAGAATTGTGGACCTGAGATAGCACCAGATGGTGTTCAATCACATAAATTTGGCCATTTGTTGAACAAAAGCTTCCAAAGGAGTGGTTGATATGGAAATAAATACAATCATGTCAGTGATCAAGGGTTGTCCTGTTGGGTCTGAAAGGGTGTATTGTTGAATCTGCACATTCTTGTGCATTTCATTTACCCTTCGTGGCTGAGTCCCCATCTCCTTTCAACTAGACATTTTCATCAGTTTCCCTGACGGCGGTACATGAGGACTTCCATATATTCCTTGGCGCGCAATATGGCCCGCTATATCAGCTGCGCATTTGTCTGACAAAATCTCCAGGCCTTGAACTTTAACAGTCGAGGCCACTTAGGAGAATATATGACCAGCATGATATAAAGATCATTGACCATCAGTCGCCAAGTGTGTTTCAACGCCTACATGGTACAAAGGTCTGTCAAACAAGGAAAACCCCACGATATCGGAAGAAATTTCGAAAAACGAAATTTTATTCGTTGATGCCAAAGGAGAAATGCTGTTAAAAACGTAAAGTTAAGACAAAATATGGGATATGTATTATCATAATTGTAATGAGGCTGAAAAATAGCATTGTCTCTTTAAATTACATTTACTGTTTTAACTATTTAACTATTTGACATGAATCACAAACGCTATAGGCATCGCTAGTGTAGCGGGGAACAATTATTCAAAAGTCCTATTTCTGTAAAAAAAAAAAAAAAAGTGTCAAAAATAAATGTTGAAATGTAATTTTAAAACTTAATATTGTATACAGATACACATATATACTGGAAATTAAATACCCTTGGCCTAAGCACTTATTAAGAAGGCTTGCCATTGGTAAAATGAAATCGAATGTATGCATTTGATGGCCATGATTTGAGAGAAAGGTGTGTTTCATCTATCTCGTGCACACTTTAGACGAAGCGAAAAAAAAAATAGATTAACAGACGCCTAAATGAAAATTATAATGCGTCTTCAGAGGCAAAAAGACTAAAACTGTGCCCTATTTAGCAAAAGTCAAATAAATGAATGGATTATATCTACATTTATTTTGACCGGTCGTCGAGATTTGTCTAATCGCACGTAAAATTTAGAAATTTGTTTCCTGCATGCTTCACAAACTTTTCAACTTCAAACATTTCAGACCTTCATTGGTATGTCTTTTTTTATAAGTAGCGTATGTGAAAAGCAGAATATGCATAAAAATACATATGCGTCTGTTTTGTGCAAAGGGACATCAGAGCTTTCCAAGCTTTTTTATATGATATTTAAAGATAAAGAATGAATACTCCAATATCTTTCCTTATGTGTCCTTTATTACTGTGCGCTTTGGTGGTGATGTATGGATACGTATACAAGTTACTGTTGTATTGAGAAAGATAAAATATGGGCGACAAAGACAAAATATTAAGTCTTCATACGTAACACTACATCCACAAGTTAGATCATGGCTCTTAAATAGTAACCGTGTACATTAATTCAGTAGAGCTGACCTAATATTCAATGCTTTTTGTGCTGTATTATAGGGATCGTTGTGAACATATTAAGGAGCGTAGCATGCAATTTCCTGCCGATATGGTCATTGGAATGATATGCACACCACGCTGGAAGATGTTTTCTTCATGATGATATCGCAGTTATGCATATGCCAAGTGTGTCACTGTCATTTGTATCTAAAAGAAATCTCATTTTTAAAACAAATTACGCTTCTTCATTTTAACTCAATGTGTACTTTCAGAACATGACTTTTACCTGGTTAAATAATTATCTACTTTCAATTTTCCTTTCTAACTTTTTACTTTGCTCCAAAAAAAACACAATTTGCCCTGTTTGATACAAAGATATGTCCATACACACAGGCAATTCCTCATTGGGTTATACAAGACAAAGCAGCACCTCAGTTCATATGAATGAGACCTGTACGTTGGTGTCATTTTGTCGTTTCCAGATCAACCATCCATATTATCGTAGGCAGTCATGTGACCATTTATACGGTAAGTATATAATACCCGTGGTCACGCAAAATATTTGCACTGTATACTTTGAAAACTACAGTATAATGTATTTACACTAAAAACGAGACGAGCAAAGATGTGTCTACACCGGATTTGTTTCAATCCGGGATACACGTTACCAGAAACAACATTCTATAAATCAAATCTGTGATCAAGAGAACTAAATGCCTTTCTACATTCAAAGTGAGTGACCGGAGGCGGACACTTTTGGTAAATGTTGTCTGCTTCCTCTCTCTTGATTTACGATGCAGGTGCTCTATCAACAGCTTTTCTCGGCACACCCTGTCCATCACACCCAGCGTGCGACCCGAAAAGTTGTTGGTGAAGTCCATACAGGTGTGGCACCTCTTGTGGTGCCAATCATCATCTCCATGCTGCTGGCGTCCCTAACAATTCAGAACAAATACCACGTGATAAATTTATATGCACATTTAGTTTCATTTGGGACCCTGTCACAGCACTTTTGTGATCACTGAGACATTGGCTCCGAGTCTGTTCTATCTGCCCTCATTGGTGTTTAAAGATCAGTCAATACATTCCTAGCATCTGCAGCCACAGATCCAATCTTGTTCCATTCAATCAACTGAAATGAACTCATGGTAGATACCCATTCAATTTCCTGTTGTTGTCATCTGGTAAACCTTCTGTATTCATTGGAACAATGGCAAAAGATTAGACATTTGACAGCCCACAAATTCCAAGAATATCACCACATAAGGAAAAAAACATATCAGTCGTAACAAATACCAGTCAAAGATACAATCAGGTGTCATATTTTGAAAAGGAGGAAATAAATTAGGAAAAACGATATTTGAATAACCTATTGATGAATGTTTCATATTCAATTGAAAGGTTTGCGCTGCAGGTGCATCCAATGAAATGGAAATGGAAATTTTTAAATTGGGATTTATGCGAATTAGGCATACTTCAAAGTTAAAATGTTAAATACCTTCAAAGGTATTCAGGATACAACTGTCAGTGCCATTTCATTTTGTGCTTTATAATACACGGTACATAAACCAGAAGCCTGAATTCTCTTCTATACCAACATTGTGCAAAATACAGACCCGGGCGTTCCGTGGTCACAAAACATAGTATTTTTTCGGTTCTCCTTTGTTGCTGATAAACCTACATATATATAATTCCCGATCTTGGAGAGCTCTAAATACAGGATTTATACAGAGTAAATTACAATTTACTCAGCCGCGTCGATTATGGCATTCACGCACACTGGCCACCACTGAACCATTCTTCTTATGAATGGGGATTTTGTGCGGTTGATATGCGCGTTTCCCATTTTTGGCTGGGGGATAGGTGCTGTAGGCTACTGGTCCGAGACGTGGCCATTCCATGCTCACAAAGCATAATGTATTTTTGGTACTCCTTTGATGTGGGTGGACTTACATGTACGTATGTATAGTCCCCATTCTTGGACAAGTCCGACTACAGTACTTGTCCGGGATAAATTACAATGAAAGAGGCCTTGGTATTTGTGGCACTCACGCATACTGGTCTACATCGAACAACTCTTTTTAAGAATGAGGATATCGTGCAGTTGGTATGTGCGTTTCCCATTTCCGGCTAAGTGATATGTGCCGAAGGTTACTGGTTCAAGACCCGGCCGTTCCATGGTCAGAAAACGTGATGGGCGTTTACATTTCCCTACAGAAACAATGATTATATTTGTGTCTTTTGATCAAGAACCACTTCCTGGTAGTCATTACCCTATTTCGTAGTCCGAATTATCTACACTCCATAAGCTAACCTATCACTCTCTAACCTGCATACACGTGAAAGTACTGGACGTAGGCTGTATTGGCACAAAGTCTTCGTCAGATAGCTACTCAGAATATGTTTTGGGGCCTGTACACGTATATGTCTTTCTATGTATCGGCTACTTGTCTAAACTAAATACTCAGCAAAGACACTGACATAATAATAAACAAACGTGATGACTTCTTAGTTTGCGTACCGAGATCCACATGTGTTTTAACCTCTGCATACCAGATGACTTAATCTGAAGTTGTAGCCGATCACTATGTTAGTGCACGTTCTTTCTGTTTTGTTTCTCTGCCAGCAACTATTGCATTCAGTCTCCTTCTATATTGCTGGAGATCGTCACAACCATGCTGCAACTCTCTCATGTCACTGTTTGCATTATCAGGTGGACTTTTTGTTCTTTTTCTCGATTTTTTTAAAACATGAGACTCATTATGTAGTTTTGTATTATGTTTGTTTGGGCTTGGTCACTGTCACGTACCTCACGCTTTCATAAATTGTCGGTCTGTGGAAGTGCCCTACCGTGTCAATGTACAAGCCACACCTGCTATAACACCACCCTGGGTCATTGGTCAACCTTTTTTGGGGGTTGTCCCAATGGCCTAGAGGTCAGCGTGTTGGGCTTTACATTTGGCTAGGCGAGTGTGCCGAAGGTAGTGGATTCGAATCCCATACAGGTCGACATAAATTTATCGTATTTTTCATTTAATCCAGAAATGATTCACAGCAAGGTTTCCAATTGTGCCTCCGTGATTTTAGAAACAAAGCAAACGTAACATGTCAAACAACCGACTGCCCTGTAGTACCAATATGCTCGAGTGTGAACTTTTACCATGACGTGCCAAAATAGGAAAGACGAGTTATCCCAAAAAGTCACCAAAATGTCGAGAATACCGCTTCGTATCCAAACTCTTTCAGAAAGACATGCACTCAGCGTGGTTCATGACGGCAAAGTGTACGCCATCTATGAGGTTAATCTGTGACAGATTCCTATATGATATGAATGAATCTAAGGAACATATAGCTAGCCCGTGATCTTAAAGCAAAGCTACAATAGTTATCTGAAATTTCACGACATATGGTACCGAGCTTACCACACTTTACGCACCAAGTAAAATACTATGTCATATGTGAGTGCTGTAACAGAATACGATGGAATGTTTAGCGCATTTATTCACACCACCATGGCGAACAACGAAGCAGTAATAAACATGAATATACCACCAGGTAAAAGTTATCACGAACGTTTTAGCGTGGCTTTACACGTTTGTGTGTTAACATGCGATGTCTGGATGTATGGAAAAAATGAACTAATGTGTGTATATGTAGGTAGGTATGTACGTGTGTACGTACGTATATATGCAGGTATGTATGTGTATATATGTACGTATTTATGTTTGTATGTGCGTACGTATGTATGCACATATGTATGGTGTATGTATGTGTGTCTGTCTGTCTGTCTGTCTGTATATATGTGTGTGTATGAATGTATGTATGTATTTATGCATGTATGTATGTATGTATGTATGTGAAGGTCAAATTCGCTCATACTTTTAGTAATTCAAATGCAACGAAAAGATCTTATTCATCCATTGAGTGATTAACGCTGTAGGTAACTTGTGAAGCCTGTGACATTTGTGAAGGGAAGTAAGACGCACCTTTGCATCATACAGTGAGAACGGAACCACTTCGTCATTTATGTGTCTCTTGATACTACGATAACTGTTGGCTACAGGAGCTATGTGTTTTTTTAATTTGACTTATAGTTTCCTATTCCCTTGCTTGTTTCATTTTTTCTTTATGCTATCACATGTATTGGATGTGCAAAATCTGTACTATAAGTACAAAATATAGATCATGTGCATGAGTTTGTAAAAACTGTAGTGCAGTCGATTGACGTCTTGAATGAGATTGCCATACAAATAGTTTTTGTACTTGAAGGCCATTTTTTATAACAAAAAATACCTTTTCCAGAATAAAGTCAGGAACATCGGACAATGTTTGCTTAGGCATCAGCTACAACGACTAATCATCATATCTGAACACACTACGAGTACATTCCTCTTATTGTCAGTGATGCACTGGTGACTACACCAATTTTCTTCATCATGGATGCATCTCAGATCACAGTCCTTTTCTGTCCCACATGTGCGCCTCTCGATAAAGTGGAAGCTCTGAGCTTAGAAATTAGCTAAAAGGCTGGCTTTATGAATCTTTAAATTGAATCTAGGTGAGTGCTCGTCTCGATTGCTACCCACGCCATTTGATGAGGACTCATCAGCTTACACACAAGACACTCTCGAATTGAAGCCACATTCAAGTGTATGTTTTCAACATGGCCAGTTTTTTTTTATTGGCTATGGCATCCACTGCCTGACTGAGCTGTATGTGTGTGTCAGATAAGACTGAGCTTTCACTGTTCTGAAGCTATCTTTTTATCGCCGCTACCATTGCTGTATCATTCAATACTTTCGGTAAAGCACTACTTACTATATTTCGTCTTAAACTACTGTGTGCTGCAGCTGGATATTTTGTCAAATTTGGGCTGTTATCTTTATTTTTCGAAAGGCTTAAAGTCAGGAGCTCCAGCTGAATTGGAACCTGGATAGCCTTGAACAAGTGTGACACTCAACGATATATCTTTACCGTTGCAATATTCAATTCATTGGAACTGAATTACCATTTTCGTCATCTTGGTCGAACTACAAGTGCGTGTCAGTTTACGCTGTTACACGAAGAGTGTATCAGAGGTTAAATATTTTAGTGAAATGTGGCTTTAAGCATTGTTGAACAGTGTAAAGTTCAAACCGACAACGATTATTCCTGTGGTAAAATCTTGCTCACACAGAATGCTTTTAAAAGAAAAATCATGGAATCCTTGTGTTCTTGTGAAGAGGATATCACTCTGTGATTCATACGTCGCGGTTTCGTATTTGCTAAGACACGTAAGACACGTGAACCCACTCCTACACATGGCGTCTCCTTTTCTCAAATCATATTTGAACATAAACATGACATTCTACCATTCATGCAAAGACAGCTACATAGATGGCCCTCACGCATGATTTTCGAAAAATAAGCTGCAGGTTTTGCTTATGTTACAAAGGAACTCATACAGAATAAAACAATAAAACGGAGAACTTGACTTTGACCCTATTCGATAGAAGAAGTAGTTGCCCACACCCTAGTAAGCTAAGATTAATCGAGTTCTGTCTAGAGACTGGTGCTCGTAAAACAGAATACACTAGGGACATAGGGAACATTTAACTCGTTTGAAGGAGGGGCATTTACCAGATTGTACCTTTGTGCACGTTAACATGGAAAATAAATGTATAATGCAAAAGAATAAGTTTTTAGCCGTATTATATTCTCCTTGGTATAATTTGAGGTGCTGGAACTTGCATAAAAAATTATTTTCATGCAGACCCAACACTTAAGTGAATGTTAAAAAAAAAAAAAAAAAAAAGAGTGTAGCCGTACGTTTCTCATAAAAACATTTTATCTCTGGAGATGTATAGAATGTAATGTCTATATGCTCTGTGACCACAGAACAGACGGATCTCGAATCAGCAACCTTGGGCACCATTTACCTAGCCGAAAATGGGAAACGCATATACCAACTGCAACAAAGCCCATTCCTGTACCAAGAATGGTTCAATAAAAGCCAACATGCGAATGTCATGTTTACACTTGATTAGGGCACTAAAATAATGTTATCGATCTAAGTCAATTTTCCATATGGTTTTTAAATGTTTTGTTCAACCAATTTGTAGACTTATTTTGCACACATTAACAAAGCATCAACTCCAAGACTGAACTGGATTGAAACCGTCACGTGTTTTTCATACAACCTGACACGTGACTGTATGCCCCTTCGTCTCTGAGATTTAACTTCAGGTAAACAATTACCCTTAACATCTTGGTGTTATCAATTCTCGTTACCTTTTGCATATTCCTGTAAAGCATCTCACCAGATGAGGCCCAGGTTTGTCAAGTTGCCAAACTATACACATGTTTATTTTATGCATACGCCATGTTAAACTATGGAGATTACCTGGAATTTGCAACACAATAAAAATGTGCAATTTGAAAATCCTCACACGAATATGATAAAATATGCGTTATTATGGACAAACTAAGAAAGAGTGTTTAATGCCTGAAAAAATTTCCAAACATGTAAAAGTACAAGTAGCTTTGTGGTACACTCATTACACTACGTTATTGCTCTTTATTGTTATACATGGATTTGTCTGCGAGGAAATATATTTCGTACACTTTTGTCAGAGATATGGGATACGATACTATCATGTTATATGTATTATTCTAAAAACAAGCAACACTGCCAATTCACTTAATTTTATTTTTATAGCCACAGAATGATGTGAAGGTACAGAATCATCAAAATCATCCAAAATGAAACAGTGTATCAACTTCGGGGGAATATCGACCATGTCAAAAGAGTAGAAGTTAAACTTGGGCCAAAAGCTTGAAATGGGAAAAAAACCCTGAATATAAGAACCGGGGAATCTCCCAATTAATACTATACGAGGGACTGAGAAAATGTGGTTTCAACAGAGGAGTGGTCTAAATAGGGCATATACTTTAAGTAAGGATAAAAAAAGTTCATTAAATTGGTGCTCTTAATACAGAAATGGTCTCTTTATATAGGTGATCTTAATTAAAGATTGTACTGCATATTAAGAGTAAGAATACTTAACCCCGAGCTTTTATTCGTCAACGCTTTTTAAATTGACTTTCCCATTGTCAAATTAAGTTTCATTATTTATCCCTAAAAACAAAAGCACAAAATACATGTACAAAGATTTTGGTTTTTCTATCCATAATGTATTTAAATCTTCTATCCTTGTGGGTTTTCGGCGTTAATTGGGTCATCAACTATGTCCTTACAATCTGGCAGTGAAGTGTGCTCTCATTACTTTATCATTACGATGTAAGAACGTATGAATCTGCATGTGCAACATGGCTGATGTGTCCCTGTATATAGACGAGTCAAACAAAGCTACTGACTAAGTGATTATGCTCCAGATATTTAGTTTTTTTAGCGAATGATTCCATTCGAGCACCTGATCAGTTAATGCATTCATTCCCGTTGATAACATTCTAAGTCACTGCGCATTGCAACGGTTATTCACATTTTCGACTTTGCCAAAACAGTTGACCAGATTCTATTCAAACTCAGTGGGGATATAGCATGGGCGGATCTCTACTGAGTTTGTAGAAATGGTCTTGCGGAAGCATTATTCGGTTTTCACTTATTTGCTGTTTTTTTGGGGGGTGTTCATTTTTAGTAAAGTCTTCAATAAGTTTTGTTTGCCTAAAGCTTTTGGTTTTCAATTGCTCAAAAATGCACAGGTACATGTCTGGCTTTAAAATAATCAACCAAGTTCCTTTTTATTTTCAATCATGATTCAATAATTCCTTTTAATTTTTAATCATTGTTCATCAAATTATTTTTTGTGTGCTTTTGATGTTGGCGTCATCTCTCCAACTGCATGTTGAATACTCTATAAATTTGGTGGAAATGAAGTTGGACTCAATCTCCTCTCAGCTTATTCACAAATGACACTGTTATATATATATATTAGGAGTTATAAAGGCACACATGTTGCATTTGTTAGCATTGCCACTATACCGGGTTCAGCAAATCTGAAATAGCAGCTTAGACTTCACTAATAATTGACGTGTGCTGATCACATTTGAACACTGATGAAATGTACAAATTAGGTTTCTTCTGGTGATGTTTATTTCGGCATAAAAAAGGAGAACTGACACATTCGCCTTTATCACGTTTATAGTGGCTGATCTTTGGCTCACAGTGACTATCACACATTGGTAGAAAAATACACATGTGGCTCCTTTGGGTATTGTAAAATTTGACTTCCAATGACATTGAGAGGTCAAATGGAGATATTGGTATCAAATCATGGTAATAGTGAATCCTGTTACTATTCATTTATAAAACGGACTGCATCACTTTGTGAGTGAAGACAAGCTGTACACATCCGTGATTATCACAGTAAGGCTAGCATACACTCACACGTATGCCTGCCAACGATTAGAAACAATTATGGATGATTTGTCAATTTCAGTTTCAAATTCTATTGACATAGTGTAGGCCTACGTTTGAACATGTGGCTCATTCATCAGATCATCATTGTTTTGCCTGATCTGGTATACCACGGCTTTATTTGTAATCTTGAGTATAACTTTTGTTCAATTGGTGTACACTTAATGTCTGTGGGTAATCACCTTGTGTGGTCATCACTTCTGGGCCTCACTTGCAGAAAGTGCTTGGTCATATTTGTCCTATTTGAAATGTCTGCTCAGGCGTAATTTTGATACAGAATCGTGGTTTCTGAACAGCACTAACAGAAAAGTAAGAGCTGGTAGGTAAATTTCCTTCGTGTATGTACTTTCTCCAACAGTGAAAAAAGGTACACTTGCTGAAACCATACAGAGTTTTATACCATTTTAGCTTCCTTTGTATTACTTGATAAATATGATAAGTGTAAAAGCTGACGGAATTTAATTAACAAGTATACGAAGATTAGAAATAATCCAAGTCTATGCAATATTACTTATGAAAGTCATAAATTCAGTCACCAGGAACTGTAGGAGGAAAAATTTTAAAGCTCCGTTTGTAGATTTTCAGTCTTCTGTGGTTCAACTTCACCAACCAGCTGCAAACTTTTACATTGCATTAAAACGAAAACATTCACTGCTATAGCTCCGTTTATGCAAGAAGTTAACTCCGGTTATGGAAACATTCCACTGTGTACATTGTAGCCGCAATAATTTTTCCCAAATGCCCTAGTGAAATCCTTCTTACATCTTGCGGAAGAAATGATAATAACAACCATAATCATAATCGTAACCACAACGATAAAAACAACAACAATAATGATGATGATAATAACAATAATTATACTACTACTACTACTACTATTACTACTACTACTACTACTACTACTACTACTACTAATAATAATAATAATAATAATAATAATAACATTAATGATAGCATTTCCTCGGTGCTTCTGCGCATGAAAGCAGCCATTGTATCTCTTTATAGATATTGAATGTTTTCGAAATGTTTTCCAATAGGTTAGACGTATTGTGCACAAGAGAAAAATACAGTGTATGCTTATATTAAAAGTTAACATAAAGAATACATACCTTGTTTGTGAACATGCTACCTTTATGTGCCTATTCTAGACACTGTGGCTTTCAAAGAGAAAATGAATCAGTTAATGAGGCCGACTTTTCATTTTAATTGTAAACACTCATTATATGTTTGCAAGGTGAAATGTCATCGTTTTCTGTCCAGTTTTGAAGGTTTCTCTTAAGCATAATTCATAAATTAGCGATTTGCCAATCAGACGTATTTGGGTGGAAAAGTAACGATTATGATGTTCGCGTGTCCGGTTCATAAAGTTAACCATGTGCGTGATACCACAGCAAAAGAAAACACCCGAATTTTCTTGTGGCTCAATGTGAACCTATCATGCCTCTCTGGAAGTGAGCGGACCTCTCGTGAAACGACGTTAAAGAGGAGCATCACGCACTTGTAACAGAAAAACGCTGATTCTTACTGGCGTTGGTGAGTACGCACACCACCTCTGTCAATTCCAGATCAGTGGCTTTCAGGTGCCTCAAACCAGCTTCTGCCACGGTGCCTTCTCTGTTGTGCACTTAGCAACCTTTACGAGAAGCAATTGTACACATGTTTCAACCAAGTAACGCATTATCCAAGGGGGTGACAGGCGACATTGAAATACAAGCTGCAACACAACCCATCACCGGCTATACACAAACCACGATATGCCAGCTCACGCATGAGGCATACATAACCTTCTCCATTTTCAGGCCACACACAAAAAATATCTCAAAGGTGATCCTCTCAGGTTTGCCAGTGAAACAACATAGGAGACAACGAGTGCATTTCATATTAAATCTAAAAGATTATATGAGGTTTGTGGTTACTTCATACAGCATGTGCAGTGAACCCCATTCAGTGCAGGTCATCTACCATAAACGAAATGCGTATAAACAAGTACATAAATATGCATTGAAATAGCTTATCGCTATAATACAGAAACAAATCAGTTTCTGGTTGCCTAAAACTGAAATCTTTAATAGACAAGACAACAATAAAGTGTTTTGAGTACTGTTGTAAAGTGAATGCTAACGTACAGTAGAATCTTTTGCTTATTGTCTATCAATATTTTTTCAGAAGTTACGATTCTTACATTGTGATGTACTTTGCTATGAAAAATACTCAGTACCAGACAAATACAACGCTAAGATCGGCACAGCTGCTTTGTTCATATAGACAGCAACTCTCCGTGCACTCAACCTTGATTAAACCATTTGGAAACGTTGGCAGACACATCTTGGGATTTTTATTTTCAAACGAATGTTGTCTTTCGATAAAATAATGATTAAGTCACGGTGTTACAGTTTCATAATTATGTTTTAAATGCACGTGACGCCCGAAGCGGCTTCAGTCTAAAAGTAAGAACAGGTTTTCTCGGAAACATTTTTTATTATAGTTCGGTACAGGTTATTTGTGCTACTTTTGCTCTCTGCTACGACAACTCACTTGATACACTGGATTGGCAGGTACTCTGACGAACGTAGAGGCAAATACATTTTAGACCGAAAAAAAAAATAGATCTATAAAGACAACAGAGAACATGTGTGCACTGTGTCTAATTGATGTATTAAATCATTTTCCAAGTTGTAAATCTCTTGTTTTGTCATCATTTTGATAATAATTATCTATGGATTAGTGGTATTATTGTTTGCTTGTTATCTCTTTATGTCCATGTGCAACATTGGGGAGCAGTTTCTCAATAATCCTGTCTCTCGTCCCTTTTTTATCCACTTTGGATTATTTTCATTATAACAATAAAAACGGATTCAGAGTGGCTTTGTACACCTTGGGGAAAATGGGTACCTCACTTTGACCAGTCAGCATGTTCATATATTATGTAAATTACGGGCAGGTGTTTTTAAACTTCCACATATCCGAAGCTAAAAATGGTAGATGTTCCATTTCAAGTTCAGTTCGTAGGTCTGTTCTTTCTCCATACCCAACAAACCACGAACAAACTTTTAATAGTTTGTATTTATACAAATTAGTGGCATTCCAAACTTTAAATGTAACAAATCTTCAAAGCTATAATTAGTGAAGTGCAATTCCAAGGTGCATCTATAGTTTTGAGCTGCATATGCATCCATTGCTCTCGCGTTTGACCATTTTAATGTCGGATGTCTTCAAACAAATTATAAGTAGTGGTGTCTTTCTGATTTTAATTCTTATGCTTGTCTTGTTAGCGCATCAAATAAACAACAAAAACAGTTCTGGCATTTTAATATCATGGTATATAAGGAAGCTTAAACGTATGAAATATTAAATATCTTAAAACTTGTATTGGTAGATGTGCAATTCCAAAAGAGTTCTATTTGCCCTACTTCTGAACACTTAAAAAATCAAAAATCCGAATATAATCTAAGCTATTGTAAGTCTAGGTTCCACGCCACCATCCTTCCATACGCTTTTGCTGCAGGCCGTCCAATGAGCTACAGACATAAATTGTAGAATCTGAATTTATGCAAATTTGGGACACTTCAGCAATATAAATGCTGAATATCTCCAAATCTAGGGGCTATATTTAGGCGCCTCCGAGGAACGTTTGAAGAGGTGCTGAAGAATTTCAATTGATGTTTATCCGTCAGATACCTTCCAAAACACTATAGAAAACGTATCAGTCAAGTTCAATTCTTATACAAAATATACTGTTTGTCTAAAGCCTGGCGATGTGCATGGGTTCTCCGTTTTAAAGACCACTGGCGTGATTCTGTTTCACGTATATTTTGCTTCAGGTATAACTTAAGGAAATGCAGGCAAATATGTGTTTTGATTAAAAATGTGATATGATCTTCATCAAAGATGAGAATTAAAAACCAAATTACTTCTGCTTAGTCGTATATAACCAGGAACCAGTGACATGTTGAGTATAACATATACAGCAATCACAAAATTCTCTCGAAAATCTTAAATCCGTCTTAAGGGGTGTCGCAGCGTTTACTTCTTCTTCTTCTTCTTCTTCTTCTTCTTCTTCTTCTTCTTCTTCTTCTTCTTCTAATAATAATAATAATAATGATAATAATAATAATAGACATTATTATTATTATCATCATCATTATTATTATTATTATTATTATTATTATTATTATTATTATTATTATTATTATTATTATCATTATGTGCAATTACATATTAGGACTTTCAATAGGACATCCGTCACTTTGTCTGATACAAGACAATCATATAGAATGCAAGGATCCCAGGAGTTCCTTCATTTTGGACATTGTTCAGTGATTATCAATTTCACTATGTCTGTACTTTTGCTGAAAAGTGAAGGTAAGTCATTGCTTTTAACAACTTCACATTTCACAGCCGATTGTTTGACTAGCCGAGTGGATATTGTTTTCACATGTACAACCATTCAACTGCTTTTTCCAGCGCCTACAGACAGACAGACAGACAGACAGACAGACACAAACACATACACATACATATATATATATGTATATATATATATATATATATATATATATATATATATATATATATATATATATATATACTTGCACTTAACATGCACCCATGCATACTTTTTAACATACGTCCACACAGGCGTGCGTACATACTTTTGTATTTTTCGTTTTTTATCCATTTATTCACGTCTGTAGGCATTATCATGTCAGGTATGAGATACTCTCAAAGTGTGGTTCCTTGATGTGAAATGGAGCACACATCATGTTATCATGAACGTCCAGGCAGGTACTACAAGTCGGCCTTTGTCTCGGGGTTTGTATCCGCTAGGCGTAAATGTAAATTACTCTTGGACAGGTGGTGCTGGCAGCATCTTACAGGCCATTAAGGGTGCGGAATACTTCTGTAGAAAGATATTAAAGACGTCCGGCTTCTGCGGAAGAGAGCTTAGCTATTTTCAAAAAGGTGTAATACGCCAGCTTGAAGTCATTGTACATATCGCTGCACTTTCTTCAAGTTTTCTAGTTTATGCGAGTCATGTTTGCTGCGGTTAAACAAAGCAAGGAAGCAGTATTAAAAATGGCTCAGCATGATTTGTAGTATCAGGAAAGTACCGTTGTAGCATTGCAGCTAAGGACGTTAGACGTACGTTTTACAATCTGGAGAACTGCTGATTATTTGTTTTTAAATCTCTAAACGTATTTGCTGAATGAAATGCTGAAAATATGTAACGGTTGACATTGCCTTATGGAACTAGTTTACTAGCTGAGCGGTTGATAGATTTTAACTTTGCAAGACTGTTCTGAAGCAGGGTACAAGAAAAAAAAAACATACAGGTCTCTCTCATCAACTTAAGTTATCACACACTAACGAGGCGTCACAGTAGTCGAACGAGTTTTGATAATAGGGCAATAATTGTAATACGTATTTTGCTTTATTTTATTTTATTTATAATGTATGGCACCAAGTAAATACAACAACTTTATTTAAAAACACTGACAAAAAATACCAAAGTAATCTTGGGGTAAATATCATGATGATATGATAATTCATTATCGATTCGATTCATTATATTCAATAAAGTCCAATGCAGAGCAAATTAATTATTTCTAGATAAAAATATCCGATTTGGAATAAGAGCATAGTTTATAAAATAATATATTTCACTGAAAAGTGGACTAAAAAAACATTGTAGTGAAAGTATGATAAAAAGCAGCTAGTTAGATTGTGTTTGACGTAAAAAAAAATTGGCTTTTAACACTTAAAGCGCTGATTTAAGACGGAGTCAACAGCTTTCCTCCGAACACTTTGCACACATTGTGTGCAAAGTGTCCCAAGAAAAGCAGATGAATAAGACTACTTTTTGCTTTAGACTAGGCTTGCTGGTATTTGAATGAAAGGTATGTTCATGAGGAATTGAAATCTTTTAACCATTACATATTTAATGATAATCACAAAACAACTATAGTCGTGATTAGCACTTCAAGGGGTAATACGTGGCATCTGAAATTGTATTATATCCGTGTTTTTTGAAGCAATGGGCCTACCGCATACTGGTGCTGACAAAAACACAGGATCAAGTGAACCTGGAGCCAACACACATTATTGGACAACTAACGTGCCAACTGCGCCATCGTCTGTTGAAAACGCTATTGTGGCGACTATGGAGTCAAGAAGCTCCATTTACAATAAGTCTCATTATGCTGCTTCATTCTGCCGGAGAATTCCTGCACCTATACAAGTGGCAACACCATTGTTTGGAGTCTTTGGGATTGTGGGTAATAATCTGTCTATTGCTGTGTTCAGCCGCAAATCGTTTACAAGTAACACTTCGTTTTTTCTAAGGGCCTTAGCTATACTTGACACAGGACTCCTGATATGTTTTCCACTAACTCTTATGGAGAACTATCTAATCGGTATAGTCAATATGTTTTTCTTTCGAATGATATATTTCCTGAGTTTCTTGTTTGCACTAGCGTGCAATTGGTGTATTGTAATTGTGACGACAGAGAGGTTTATAGCCGTGTATTTTCCACTAAGATTATCCAGAATATGTAATGTAGTAACGGTTATTTGTACCTGTGTTACCACAGGAATTCTTTGTCTTAGTTTTGCCTTTCCTATGATTCTGGCGGTCACAAGTATACAAGGTGTTTGCACAGGGCTTGACAGAGCCGTATTTTTTGTTGTATGGTACAACTTGGCGACTCATCTGGCAAGCTCAGTCCCATTTGTTGTTGTTCTGATAATGAACATTTTAATTTTGATTAAACTAAAACTTGTTTTAAAACTGTCCACCAAAATTGCTACGCCCATGAAAAAGTCTCATGTAAGAGAAAGAAACACCCAAATGAACGTCATGCTTCTCTGGATTTCGACTTGGTTTATAATTTGTAGGATACCAACTATAGCCGTTTTTATTACGTTTGCAATTGCTTCATATAGGGGGTTGACTCTTTATGACAGAAAATTAGTGAACGGGTTCACTACTGCCGGCCTGGTTTGTTCACAGATTCAACATAGTACTAATTTTATCTTTTATTTCATTGGAGGTCAGATATTTCGACAAGAATTGTATGAAATGTTTTGCGGGTCTTCAAGACGGCATACACAAGACACAAGTAAAACCGGAAGTAGTGTTGCTGACACCTCAGCAGCCAATCAGGCTCCAAGCTAGTTACATTTACGATGTTTTGCTTTCGGAGAGTATGTGGTGTATATGTACAGCAAAAACATAATTTGAAAATACTGGAAATAGACCTATGCGACATACGATATCAAGCAACACTCCTTGTATGTGATTGTAATACAGCGACAATCTGTCCAGTTTAGGCGTAGGTTTAAGTATCATCGAATAAATCATTGAAATCATGTTTTGAGTTTGGAGGATTCTGCACCCGGGATATTTTTCATTTCTCATCAACATAGTAAAGCATACTTAAATATTTATGTCCGCTGCTAAATCGTTTGTACGACGAACATTAAAGTGACCTCGGTCTAATGTCACGATAAACTGTTGTAAAGTCTACTTTTTATGGAAGTACCGTGCCTATATTTCGCAAGTATTTAGATAAAAGACGTTGACCGATTTTACGGTTACAATTAAAAAGCTGACCACGATACAATTGTTCACATACTAATAAGTGAAATATGACTTGTATAATGAGACCATGTGCGATTGTATAACTGGACAAGTTAACATTAGAAAACCTATCAATAATTTTGACTGAGTTGTCTGAGTTAGGCCTTTACACACAATCTTTTCCGTGCTGTAACAAAATTAAAGTAGGAATTTTCTCGTACAAGTTCAAGAAGCCTCGGTGAGAATATCAATGTCACATGGGTATTCCATTCCGTATAAAATTATTTTTTTTTGTAACTTCATACTTGCAATGATTCAAGTGTGATTGTAGACGTAAAATTACACAAATTTAGCATGTGTTTAACACATTTCAGCGCCATTTTCCACCAAATCAAATGTGCTTTGACTTCATGTAATAATTGTAAATTGATATTATTCGTAAACTGGCTTTTCATGCAAGTACGAGGATATTTGTCGTTACACACACACACACACACACACACACACACACATATATATATATATATATATATATATATATATATATATATATATATATATATATATATATATATATATATATATATATATATATAGATATATATTTTATTCTCACAAATAGAATATGGTACCGCTGAGAGAAAAAACAGAGCGGGTGCAGTGAGATTGCAAATTATCAATACAGGGAAAGGACTTATTTACACATAATATGGGTAAAGCTAAAAAAAACAATGTGACCTCATACATATATCTATTTTCTTCCGTATACAATACATAATTGGTAGACTGCCTCAAAAGCAGACGTGTGCCATCACGTGCAAGATATTGGAAGTATAAAGCACTGTAAGACAGCAGGTGATGATCCAGATCAACAGCACATTGCACGCAATGGGCACTGAGGAAAGCTGTTTACTCAGCCAAACCTTGCAATGGAGAGAGCTAAACTCGGGATCTAATGTTCACTGGTAATACTGAAGGATTCCTTCGGATTTACACATCACTGTGTGCGTACTGTGTTAAAACAAACTAGTAATTTCGAACTAAAAGGTAAAACGCATGCATATTCTTGCAAAATTGGAGCTGTTCTGTTCGGCTATATGATGATCCACATTCACTTGCAAAAGTAACAGCAACAGATGACCTAATGTACATATACATACAAGTATCTAACTAATTTATATTACGGTCGGCTACAAGAGGTTAAGAAAATTATTTACTATCCCAATTTGAGATTGTAAATGGTGGCAATATTATAGTTTCCAAAAGCAACGACTTTGTTGATAGCAGTTTGACTTCTTATCAGGGGTAACAATGGTAGACTGACCTTTAAGGACCGGAATGAAGGATGGCAGTTACGACCATGTCTCCAGGACTAAAATGAGAATAAAGATACAGGGGAAGACGTAGTCTAGCTGTAAACGTCAGAACATTCTTCACATAAACCTGCTTTGCCCGTTGCTGCATCATTTACCCGCGAACGTCAGACACCAATGTACAGCATGTGCATCATCATACATTTTAGCACATAAAATTCCGAGCACTGTATGAAAAGAAGCAACGCTTTTTCTATTGCGAATCCTTTGACGACACATAACTGTTAGTCAGATAGGTTAACATTTTGAGCATTGTGAGCATTTCTAACAAACGGCAAAGTATTTCGAGCCCATCCATTTTTTTCCTTCAATTAACGGAAAATAACGTATGAACAGACACACACAGACACACACACACACACAGATATATATATATATATATATATATATATATATATATATATATATATATATGGCATTGGAAATGAGGTGGATGCGCAAGAAACCAGAGAGACCGTTTAGAGATTTAGTTTACATTCACAGGATTTTTGGAATAAAGCTTGCTTAATCCCTGCTTCATACAGTCAAACAGCAATCTGCCAACGTAATCAAATAGCAATAGACCAACGGGGAGGGTGGGGATCGTCAGCCTGCAAGCAAAAAGGACAGACATTCCATTTGTCCAACACAGTTGTTTCTTCTGTGTTCCACCTCCATCTAAAAACGAAGTAACAGTTTAAAGTGGTTACACTTGGCTTTCGGCATTTTCCGGCCAAGACCGGGGGATGTGCACAGCCTGTATGTCGTTCCAACCTAATGACGCCTTTTCCCGCTAACATATAAATGTCGTCTGCTAATTGTATTTTTGACTAATTTATGGATTATTTTTCAAAATTTTGGATGAAACTTGCATGGAAAATCATCCCAATTACATGCCTATGGTCTACAGCTTTCCTTGGTGCGCTCTGCATCCAGAGCGTGCCAAGAAGAGCTGTTGCCTCAGTCTTCGGGATGTAATGAGTTCTATCTCCTGCAAATATTCTGGCTGCCTGTTAATACACTGATCCTATCACATCAATCAACATTTGAGCACAATTATCAAAAGTAACAGAGAAAATTTCTTAGATAAACGAATTATATATTTATATCAATCTAAATTTTAGTCCATTCAAAACAAGCCTGCCACATGATATAACGTTATTTACATGTAAAATTTGCCATTTGTTTTATCATTCCACCATTATGAAAACAGCTATGATTCTTTTTTTTTGTCATTGACACTGGTTTTTTCCCTTCTTGTCATGCATGCATGAGGTAGCAGGGGAAGAGGTAGCAGAAATTGTCAGCGTGACTGCAGACATTACAGCTGTGTGTCTGAACAGTTGCTATTGAAGTCGAGCCTTCGACTCATTTTACTCGTATAGGCAAACAAAGCGCGTACAAATGCCATTTAAAATGGATACACAATACTCCTCTTGTCAAAACCATCAACCTTTGTGACGGGATGACACACTTTACAGCAGTCCCGAGGATGAGGATCTACACTGCCACAGCACATTCCTTTCACGGTGCATGAATTGGTCCCTAACAAAATATAAAAGCTGGGGGGGGGGGGTGTACCTTTTTCTTTCTTAGCTTTTATTACAATTCTTTCAAAGCTGGATATAATTGAAAAGAAAACGTTTTACCGAATGCAAAAACAAAATGTTTCTGTGCCTTTCAGATTTTGATATTTGTATTTATTTATTTATTTATTTATTTATTTATTTATTTATTTATTTATTTATTTATTTACTTACTTACTTACTTACTTACTTACTTACTTACTTACTTACTTACTTACTTACTTACTTACTTACTTACTTACTTATTTATTTATTTATTTATTTATTTATTTATTCATTCATTCATATATTTATTTATTTATTTATTCATATATTTATTTATTTATTTATTTGTTTATTTATTTATTTGTTTGTTTGTTTGTTTATTTGTTTATTTGTTTGTTTGTTTCTTGGCTGGTTGGTTGGTTGGTTGGTTGGTTGGTTGGTTGGTTGGTTGGTTGGTTGGTTCGTTCGTTTATTTATTCATTTATCTATTTATTTATTTCTTTATTTATTTATTTATTTATGTATCTATTTATTTATATTTATTCATTTTTTTTTTTGACGGAAGGGTCCACACATGAAATATTCAAATGATTTCAAAGATAGAAAACAACATGTCATTTTTTGGACATGATACACACAAGCTTCAAGTATCCCAGATACACCATGATATAACAGTATACGTAACAGTACCGGTAGTACCAGTTCTTGTTATATTACTAGTAGAAGTTGCCTTACAAATAGTTGCAATTATAATGATAATGCTAAAAAGTATAATAATAATAACAACAACAATAATAATATTAATGATGATGATGATGATGCTGATAATAATATTAATAGATTTACGACGTGCTTATAAAACAACGAGCATTGTTTGTTTTCTGTTTTTTTCTTTTCTTGTTCTTTTCATACATGGAAGAACAACAAGATGACGACAATGGAAATGGCGTATAATGAAGGCAGGAATAAGTCTAATCTATAGACACAGAGCATAAATGACAGTAGCAGCAATATTTTAAATCTATTTATTGTACGGTAAGGGATTCCAAATCATATGTGATACAGTGATGTCTTTAGTCGTACCGTAGGACATTTATTAGTGTCCGCCTTCACCGCGCTTTGTGATTTTTCCTCCTTTAAAACTGGCTTAGTTGTCACAAATGACAGCGCTATTTTCTCACAATATCTTTTGACCCGATGTGATGTTTTTCAGACGTGCTGCATGGCATACATAACATACACAATCTGGAGCCGCGTCGCAGCAACAATATGGATGGAATGTCCAGAATAATGGGTTAAAGCACATAAGAAAATTGTCATCATTTTCCAAACAACGATGTTTTGAATGTAAAACACTGCGTGGAATTCCGTCATGCGGCAGTGTCAAAAATTGGAATTTGAGGGCCCTCACATGTATCCTTAATGTCTTGGTATTTGTTTCGTCAATAACATCAATAACTTCCATGATGAATTTCATTTTATACTTGGAAATGAAATTGACGATAATAGGAGGGCATGGTAGCGTTGATAAGCTCATTTGAGAAGACACTTTTTGTGCCGTGGAACAATTACATTTACATTTAATACTTTTACTACTACTACTACTACTACTACTACTACTACTACTACTACTACTACTACTACTACTACTACTACTACTACTACTACTACTACTACTACTACTACTACTACTACCACCGACGACAACGAGGACGATGACGACGACAACGACGGTGGTGATGATGATGATGATGATGATGATGATGATGATGATGATGATGATGATGATGATGATGATGATGATGATGATGATGATGATGATGATGATGATGATGATGATGATGATGATGATGATGATGATGATGATGATGATTGGGTTTCTTGCAGGGTCACAGTGGTCTTGATTGTAGCAGGGACGTCGATCAGACTACTTTTTTACGGTTTAACATATTACTTTTTTTCCCAGACGTAGCTAGCTTCATACAATAGGGGACTAATGTGCCCTGAATACTGAAGCTAGATAAAATATAACTTACCTTTTAGTATATAGTCGGAGATCGTAGGGTCATGCAAGTGCATGACTAATATGTACGTGCTCACTCGGAAGAAGTTTATTGTGTGGCACAGTTCATAAGACGTTGAAGAGAACAAGGTCACTGAGCGTTCTGTGCAACATATTTTCAGACAGCCACCGGAGAAACCCTTCGAACTTCCAAGTCTGCAGATCGTGATACTTAACCCACAATCATGCCATGGGACTGCTCTAAATGAAGACGGTATGGCCAGCTATGGTTGATAGCACTAGACTTCCAACATTCAGATAACAATTAATACTTTTCGGCGAACACCAGTCTACACAGACTGGTAAATTCACAGCCCGTTTGCTCTATTCATTAAAGTAAATGAAGTCTTTTTTTTATAACGGTTTTAATTGAGACTT
>OZ026627.1:5032851-5062851 GCA_964020975.1 Hermodice carunculata
GTTGATTATATAAACATTTTAATTATTTTGTAATGAAAATATGTGTATTCATGTATACCACCTTATATGGATACCAATGTACCTACACTTTGATATCAACAACCCAAGACCCTCAAATCCAAGATATTTAATCATATTATAACTGTTGATGACTTTGGACTGGATAATTACATGACATGAGAATATACTTATCCATGAAATAGTTAGCCTGATTTTTGTTTACTATCATGTTTAAGTTATTCACTGTTAATCTTTCAATAAAATGAAACGAAGCAGTTGCATACTGATTTCTAAAGGTCCGAAACATCGTGAACAAAAAACAAAAAACAAAAACAAAAAGAAACAAAAAATAAATAAATAAATAAATAAAAACAAAAAACAAAAACAAAGGCGAAAAAAAAAAAAAATATATATAAAATGCTCGGGTAGCAGACAAGAAAATTACCATGGATGCCGTTGAAGAATATGCAACAATATCAGCGAGAAAGTTAAAAGTTTCGATATTTGATAAACCGATCAGTGAAATAAAAATATCTTAGTAATATACTAATTAAATTCATTTTGCTGATTATTAAAGTTAAGCAACAATGAAAAAGAGGTCCATGGACCTAATGTTCTACTGATCACCATCAACAGAAATCAAATTCTGAAACGTACTCAATCTACGACATTAAAAAACATCTTCAAGGTTAGCTTTATTATGCAATATTACACTTCGACACTATACACATTTGTGATACACTTGGCAGAATTCACTTCACACTGTATCAAGTCATAAAATTAATCTTCCCTTGTGTAAATGCTCAATGACCTTGCAAAATGGGTCAAAGTCACAATATTATTAAGTCATCCTGACCCGAAAAGTAGGTCACGAGGTAGAATTTATATACAATGTACTCAGGTGCAATTTTAAACTGGAGGCTCAATTCTCTTTGCCTTTGATGTCCAAACTGCACCCTACCATTCCAAAGTCACCTTTCCAACTGAACAAGTCTGGTGACCTTACGAAAATTAATCAAGGGCACTAATCACACATAGCATATTAGCATTGGACATGATTTACAGATCCTATGAAGTTGCCATGTTCAAATCGATTTTCTTTTTTCTACCATTTGTGTCCTTCAAGACATTTTAACTTTAAATTTCGGAATATTATAGTTATCGCCACTATTATCGTAAGCGATCGAGATTTCGGCTTCTTCTACAATCTCACCATCGCATGAAGATCCATAAAACGTAAGGAGGTTGGACGGGTCACACGATTTTCACAGATTAAATTGTATGTTACATAATACAGGTGGCGCCACCATAAATATTTTACACACTTGATAAATCCTAAAGTCGTATTGGTAAATTCCTTTGGATTAAAAAAATGTAATTTTTCGAATTGTGCACCCCGCCTCCAGCTTTCCATACATGGTCTGTTTGTTCATATCGGGCGATTGCTTTTTGAGTTTTTGAAGAAACACTTTAAACTTGGACACGTAACAAAGTCCATAATTTTTGGGTCACAATGACCCCAAAAAAGTAGGTCTCCAACAACAGATTTATGTTAAACGTAATCAAGTGGAATTCTAATCTGGAGGCTGTATTTTCTTTGCCATGATGTAAAAGCTCCATCCGGTCATTACAAAATCACCTCTTTCAATTTTAAAGGCCTGGTAATCTCCCAAAAATTAGTCAAGATCATTGATATTATTGAACATGCAAGCATTCGATATGGCCTACATATCTCACACATCTGGCAAGTCTAATCCAATCACTTTTTGAAATACGAAATTTTACATCATAAAATATATTTTGGCTTATAATCCATGTCATATTACAATTGGTGCCACTAGTATCATAAGCAATTTAGTTGTTGACTTCTTCCACAATCCCACTAAATGTCATGAAGATGTTTCAAATATTAAGGATGCATGAGCAGTCACAAGCTTTTCATATGTTGACCCATATATTACATAATACTGCAGGTTACGGACTACAGTGGCGATTGGCTGGTTGCACATCCCAAGGGAGATAGTCCGTAAATGTGAAAATACTGTGTTTTCAGCATACTGCAGCTTCTGTGTAGATAGCTAGGTCAGGTTTGCTGCATCACATAGTTGTTTCATCGGTGGTCATATGAGTCCAATGTCTGCTAGGCCAGGTGAGAACTCTATTTTGCGAAAGGACCATGATGTGACCCTAGCCAGACCAAATTTCTACACCTGTTTATAGCTGACTTCCAGGTGTTGTTTCGTATTTTAATTATTACCAATGAATGAGCTGGGAATTGAGTGACAAAACGCCATCCAAGTTGTACAGACATTTTTGTGTTAAATGCCGTCCAAGATATCTTAAAATACCAAAATGCTGATTTTTTAGACTGGAAAACGCTAATATGAAAATAAAAGGATTTACAACTGTGGTCTGTTGGCTGCAGGTGGAATCACCGATTTAAAACGCGGGGGGGGGGGTAATTCTGTATTTTCACAATGCTGTACCTGCTGCGTGAATAAAGTTAGCTAATTCGGGTTTCCTGCATCACAGAGTTGCTTCATCGGTGGTAATATACGTCCACTGTCAACCAGGCCAGCTCAGAACTCTGTGCTGATGTGGCCCTGGCCAGAGCACAATTCATGTGCCTGTATAAAGCTGACATCCACGGGTATGATTTGTGTTTCAAATGTTACCGATCTAAGGACAGTGAGGTATATAAAATCTATTTATCCATGTTTTAGTGACACTTTTACCTATTTAATGCTGTTTACTAAAGTTGTAAAGAGGAAAATGCTCATTTTCAGATTGAAAAATGCTAACATGAAAAATACAAGGATTTTAAACTTTGGGGAACTGCCTTATGTATGCATGTAAAACAGGTTTTGCACCGTATCCTAGCATAAGGCCCCGAGAGGGCGTGAATAGTGAATAAAGGTCTTTGCTTCCACTCAAACATATACTATATTGATCCAGATGTGGCATGAAAGACAATGGTAAAAACATACGATATTTAAAATAAGAAGTCATTCTTACCACTTTCAGAGTGAAACTGCCTCTAGTAAATAGGAATTTACAGTCATCGATATTGGTGAACAATGACCTGCGGTCATGTAATGTGCGTTAATAAACTTGTCAATCAAATATATCTGGAATCCACACATCAAACGAGGAGTATGCTTATTAATATGATGTAGAAGTACAATGGTTTCGATAGGGTATTAAATGCTTTTCCACAATTATCAAATACAATACTATGCATTATCATTTTGCCATGTCACAAGCCGTGGCTATTTCATTCATGGTAAATGATGCTTTGAGTCATTATTGCATAGTATTTTTGTAGGATTCATTTCCTGCTTCAGTTATAATGTTTGCTCAAAGTGGAACGTAAAGTAATTAAAAATTGCAACAAAGCATATTTTACTCACTTTCTTTTTTCAAAATCAGCTTTTGCACTTTTTCTGCATTGATTTTTGTCATACCTTGGACTTTCAATCTTGGGCTAAATGTGAAACATTGGATGACTACGTTTTAGGATTTCGGCACATACTGTTACATTTTTAGCTCTGTTGACCATAGGTCGCAGATCTTATGGGGTTTCTCATGTCCGTCTTGCTTTTAGAATTGTAATGTAGGATGTGTATGTACGTTTTGTGGCTGTAGGGAACATTTGCCCGTAAATTGCTTTTACGCTAACCCAGATAAACCACTGGCTGTTTGCAAGCCAGAAGCCATGGGCATATTGCAAATAATTGTGACCATTACTGGAAGATGTTCAATAGGACTGTCACAGAACGGTATAATAAGGGAAAATAATAAATAGTAAAGATGCCCGGCCGTTTGCGCATAAACACTTGTCAACACAATAGCGTCTACTATTAAGTAAGGTTTGTGCCATAAGCTATAGATGAAAACCTAGATTCCTTGCTAAATGGCGGCGCCACCTGATAATGTGACTTGTACAGGGGACGGTTATTGAGAAAAATGAAAATGCGTTGGAGTGTGTATGATTTCCAATGGGTCCTTATGATATAAGGTGATAATGTTTTACAGGCCACTATGTGTAAGCTGAAAATACTTGTGGTTTAACATATATTTGAACTGGAAATAGGAGTTACTATTCGGTAAATTAGGTGAAATGCATTATCTTGAGAAATTACAAGACAAAATTCACCAAATGTATAAGAGATGTGTATCATGTGTCAGAGTTAAATTTACATTATATGGGTGACATTGAGTCCCTTCTCAAGGTCACTGTAGAAATACATTTCACGAAATGATTTTTTATCATAATGGAGACTACATCTGAGCTTTGAACATACATCCATATACCTTTACAGGAATTAATAAGAGATAAATAAATGGCGTAAGCAGGTACAGAAGACAAAATTATTAAACTACAGGCTTGTCAAAACAGTACAGACCAAAGCCTATGACGTGTCATCATGATGGCGCCCCTTTCAGTAATTGGTGGAAACAACATCATACCATATACTTTTACAGGGATTATAAGAGATAGATACATGGCACAAACAGGTGCAAGAAGACACGATTGGTAAATTACAGAATTGTCAAAATAGAACAGACGAACGTCTATGACGTATTGTCATGGTGGTGCCACTGGCAGTAATTAGTGGAAACCACATCATAGGTGCCATATCAAGAGTTTGAAGCGTTTATTTCCATATTCAAAATTAAATTCTGTTAAGGCATGCGGGCCCTTAACAATTTATTAAAATATGACAACTACAAATAATATTAAAAGTAAAAGGCAGATAGATGGCATAAGCAGGCACGAGAAGACACAATTGTTGAATTATAGGATTGTCAAAAATGATCCATGTGATCAGGAATGTGTGGTAAGCCTAACTCTGCTCCTTATGGAAGGCCATGAACGGGGGAACATCCTCGCATGGCAAACCATGTCGAGGCATAGGCCCCATCATGGACCTCCACTGGTTGGCAGAGGAGACTAGTGAGCGTCTCTGGGTAAAAGCCCAAATGCAATCGACCTTCTCAAAAATATGTGCTTACATATTCTTTTAACACTGTCAATCATGCTAGTCTTTCACATAAATTGTCACAACATATATTTACAGACACCTGCTTAGCTTTGCTTTAATGTTACCTTAAAAGTAGACAAGTCACTTGTATTTATTGTAACTGAACCAAACCTAAAATTACAATTGGTGTTTCTTACAGGTCAATTCTGTGTCCCGTTTTGTTCATCCTTTACGTAAATGAAATCGGCGCTTGTTTCGAAAACAATTCAATCAAGTACATGCTATATATCCTTTATTCCACTTCAAAAACACATTAAACCGTTACGGTAATAATGAATAATTACAGAATGCAATTTTTACGGCAAATATGCATTAGGCTTATGGTCAAATGATGTGAAATATTGGTAACGTTGACCTATTTTAAAGATGATTTACACTCATTAAGGTACAGTCAAGTCAATATGTTGATAAAAAAATCAGGCTACTGCTATTAAATACTTGTGTCATGTGTGTAATGCAGAAGATTGACACTACATAATATCAATTATCATGATCTACTCATCCACGGTCACAGAATGAATCCTTGTCAGTAGAAGAATGTTGTATACATGTCTGACATATTGTGGATAGAGATCTATGTACCATTACAGGCAAGATTCGTATGTCGCCTGGAATCATGGTAGTGCTGCGGTGGTATCAACCGGAACTACTGTCACAGGTATTAGAACACATTCAATTTACATTTTGCAAAGGTAAGCTGAGATGAAACTTCAAAATTTACAGGAATTATGTGTTACGCTTATTGACAATTTTGCAAAATTATGAGTGACCTTGACCTTTTTTATAAAGGACGCTAAGTGCAACATGTTGGGAAAGACTAGGGCTGACAATACCAAAGACAATCATGCCAATGTTTATCACATACGAAATTCTCAGATTGAATAACATACATGACCTTACTTTTTTTTCAGTGTCACGGAGAGAATGCATTTTATGAAATGATTTTATACGGGATTCTTACATTATATATTTGGTCATATATCCAGGTACAATCATAGAAATAGCGTACAGACAAAATTTAATACATGTGTACTCCTGGAGCGGCTACTGGCACTTATTGCTAGTGACATCCTGACATCTGGGGCATCAAGCCACATTAAATTCATTTTGATGCTAATAAATTGAAAAGAAACAACAAACGATACCAAATGTACTATAAATTGATTTCTTGTTTCCATTGCCACATTTTGTTGGTTGTACAATGTTGGGGCAGAATTAAAAGTCGAAGTCATACGGCATTTTAGAAAATTAGCTGGGACTTAAATCTTTTCAATTTGTGAATACCCAGAATCCCTGAAAAAGTGCAAAACGCCAAGATGTTGTTGGATCACACGATGTGTTTAACACTGACGTCTTGTTCCAATTATTTTATTTTGAAACCTTGATGTACATTTCTCCGACTAGAACACCATGTAAAAAAAAACCAAGTTATCACATAATTCCCATCGATTCTGTTGATGTTACGCTGTGTGAATAGCTCGAAACGGACCGCAAATCAATTAAAATAAACGTACCTCAAATTTGATAGTAAACTTTATATGGTAATTTAACCAATCATATAGATTTTCACTTTCCCTATCCTGTCCCCAACATCCCAATACGCCGAGTTAGGCCCACAGCAAATTGAAAATCTTCAAATAGCCAAATGGGTTTAACCTTCAAACATAATAGGGTCAGTTATTGTTAGGTCTAAGTGCAGCCCTGGTACTGCTATCTATAGATAGCCGTATAATTTGAATGGCACGCATCATAGAGAGGAACCATTTGCTAAACATGGTCAAAATCAGGTTAAGGTCACCAATGATATAGTAGGCGCTAAACATTTAATGCAAGTGATATGTGTTGAAATACATGCTAACGCGCTTCACAGTTTCTGAAATATTGCAAGTGCAAAATTAGAATGAAACAAACAAAAATAGTATTAGACTGCCATAGAAGCCTGTCCTTGTACTGTAACCTAATATGTTATAATGGGCAAAATGTGCTGAAGGAAGCAACCTTTCCCTGCATGGACTGTATAGTAAGATTTGATAACACATTTTGGTTTTAAAATCCAGGAAACGTTGGTCACAGAGATCCAAATACAAGTCTCCAAACCAACAGGGGTATAAGAAGTTTTGGCCTGTGGATCAATAATTCATGCGAGATGCAAAATATATATATATATATATATATATATATATATATATATATATATATATATATATATATAAGAAGGGGGCATAAGTGCAGCAAATCTCGACCTTTTTAACCGAAATGCGATACCCATCAAGCCTAGCGTATGTGTACTTTGATCGTACCTTGTTCAACTCTGTCTGTGCCATGTTGCACAGAAGTCATGTTACTTTGAATTCACATGTCGATACTTAATCTATATTACTTGTAAGTCGACCTATCATCAAACTGCCAGTGATTTACAGCTACACTATAGCAAGGACCACAAGAATTGTCTGCTACAACGAATTTCCTCGGGTCACTTTGGGCACATGGCGCTTAAGGGGCGCAAAGGGGAGATATTATCTCAGTTAAAACTTGGCACTGGAAGAGTTAACATACCGTGGAGCTCATGATCCTTTAAAACTTTAGACTTTTCACGTGACAAACTGTGCACGCCACTGATATATTGATCTGCAAATTCTCAAGTCTGTCATAAAATGAGACAAACCAAACTCCCTGAGGGCACTTGAAGTAGCATTTATTGAACACACTGTCTGCCAAATGTTCAGTGGCCGCGACGATTTGTAAAACCTGCAATGCTTTTGTGGCTCTGAACCACGTGCTCTTCAGAAAAAAAAAAATATTGATGCTAAAAAAAATAATTTGGAGTCCCTTACAGCTGATAATTCCAGTAGTTTCTATTGAAAAGATGTTTAAACTGGCCCATGAGCAGCCTCTTCATTTTTGAGAGTTGCTTGGAGCACAACAAATGGAGAAAGGCAAAAAGTTTGCATTTTATCATGAATTATTAAAGATAAGAGATTAGCTGAAAGGTTTACTAACGTCTGCCCATACACTGTAGTCACCTACATTTTCTTCTAATCATCTGTCTGTCACGAACTCTGATGTAAGTCACGTTCTAATGTTGAGACAGGTCCATATAGGACAACGCCCTTACCCACAATCGTTTTAGTACTGCATTGGTGATCTGTATTTCACTGAGATAATGTATTTAAAATCAATATACCGAGTGCTATAAAAATATATAATTAAATACTGGTGGAAGATGTACCTCCAATGACAAAATATAGTCCCACATACAGTACTGTTTTCAGTTTAACCTGGTACATTCTGCATTTACTGTTACATGATGGTTGGTATTTGCGATTTTTTGTACATTTATTGAGCTATTCAGTGATTTTTAGTTGTACAATATGTTCTGGTTTGGAGAATTTTTCATACAAAAGTAGGGCTAAAGCCTTTCATGTAGATGACTTATTTGAACAGAAAGTACGACGATTGGTTCACACTTTTTTCACAGAACTACCGTGCTAGTACTTACACTTGGTAAACTGTTTTCCCTATTGCAGATGGGGAATACAATTTCCTGTAGTCTCGGTCAAATTTACGGAGGCTTCTTCACAATATAAAATTTAATTATCAGAATGGAAGTGTAACTAAAATCTTGTGTTTTAAGTAAATCTGATGCGCTGACTCAAAGGAACAGACAAATCAAGAAGTTGAGAGTAATAGTAGATACCATCCCGTACTAACATGAGACATGGTTAAATGCGCATTCCCATATGGGATATAGGTGGCAATAATGTCAAAATTACGACCCATCAAATCGGCCTTTTCTGGTTATTTAGTCTCTGCAAAGCACAAATGGCAGTATTTTATATGGACGTCATAGTACCATCACGAGGTGAACTACAGATTGCCTTATTATTATTCATTTAACAAAATAAGGGTAATGGTAAGTGACAGAATGGAATGAATTCTGTTGTTAAGAGGAGAGGGCAAAGTTGGCGTTTCCTTATATCTATACAGTCACCCTTATAATCCTCCAAACTATTTCTTGTGGTTTGTTCTTTTATATATCAAAAAGTTTGTGGGTTCAAAAAAGCTAGATTGAAATTTAGAAATACACAAACAACACTTATCACAGTGGAGCCCCTGGTCTGTAAACTGAGTGGCACTACTTGTAAATGTCATTTGTTACCAGTGCTCAGTATTTTTTTTAAATAGTAAGGTAACAAGTTCAGAAATACCTTGATAAGATAAAGTGGCTGGGAAAACGCTAGATGTTAAGATAAATAGTATTTTGTCATTTGAATGACAGATGCGACAGAATCTGTCAGTTTGTTGCTTAGTAAGTGCCACAAAATACAGGTAGAAAACAACGACTGTTCTATAAACAGAAAAATGTACATGATATAGTCAATGTAGACGGAAAAAAAGTTATCAGTAAACTTCAAAAATAACTTATACACTGTTTTCATGAAAAAACAAGGTGTGTAATTAATATGTAACAAAAATTATTTCAATTTCTAGGCCTCTGAACATGAGCTCTGGTAAAAAGCTGAAAGGCAATCGCTTTCAAAATACCATCAAGTTTATAAAAAAGCTAAAGAAAATGTCATGTGAGTCACAGCTGCTGCAACAGATATTGTGTGCCAATAACTTCATTATGAGAAAGGATTAATGAGAAAGTGGAGCTTGACTTAGAACTCGGGCAACCAGAATATCTTTATGAAGCTGATGAGGCTGCCATCGCTGTTTAATGCCTTTATCTAGCAGAACATACGTATCCTAGAACCTAGCTTCAAACTCTGAGCGTCACTTTGCAGTTGCTAAATGAGCAGAAAAAGACTACTTCATGGCAACTGGACCGTCCCTGAAATAGTGGAGGGTATCCCGTGACCACCACAGAGATATTGTTGGATTGAGAAAACCTGAACCTGCAGACCATGGTTATATCTTAAATTGAACACATGGTATAAAAGCTGGTTATTTTAAGATTGAAAATTTACCTTCAAATCGAATAAATGACAAAAACCCAAAACCTATCATGCAATTGTGATGGGGCAGCTATCTTCCTCTACCAGTCGACTGAAAAGATTCTGGAGTCCATGAAGAGTAAACATTGCCATTGGCCCTCTTATAACTAATCAGCGCATCACTGTACTGGTGTGGGTGAATGCTGTTGGCAGTGTAATTCTTCCAATGAAAGTGTACAGCAAAGAACTCACAGCCGGAAGATGTTTTCACTTCAAAGGACCTGTCAATGCATGTTACGCATTCAGTGATGGTGGCCTTGTTGATAGAACTCATAACGCAGAAACGTTTTATGTGACAATGAAAAATCAAAATTCAAGAAAGTTAACATCAGTTCCCTACATTCATTAATAACCAAAGTTTATGAGAAGTCTGTCAGCAAGACCCCAGCTAAGGATTGAGATCAGCTATCGCTGGGGCCACTTTTAACGGGTAACTAGTTTACAGCATCTTGCATGTGGATTGCTTGAGAAATAATAGAGAGATGCCTGTCCAGTATTTCAAAACAAAAATCGTTAACATTTGCATATCCTAACGGAGACCTGCTTTTGCTACAGGACATCGGCTCACATCAGTATTCAACTCATTGGTGTGCTTAGCAAACATGGCATCTTGCTGCGTTTCCATCCAAACCCAACAGGCATATTACAGCTTAGTAATGTGGCAGTCTACTGTCAATTGAAGACGCAAGCATCGAAACCATGCGCAAAATAAAAGAAATGCTTAGAGGTCATCACTGGATGAGTAAACAAGTGTCCCCAATTGTATTTAAGGGAATATTTGAAAACATCTTCACACCATCGATTATCAAGTCAGTATTCAGGAAATGTGCCATTTTTTCTCTGTCACCCACCTTCTATCAGTTAGAAACTTCTGACACCAAAGCAGGTTTTATCGTCTGTGCAGGAGAACAAACTTTATGGTGAGGGTGCTCAGAGCATCCATGCAATCACATTGTCCCACTCCTGGCAAGCTCTACACTGCAAGCAAAAGAATGCAAATGAGGTCGGCATATTTCTATGTTTTTGAACATACATATATGGGAAAGATGTTACTGCGCAATTGAAAGTATGATATTTGTATTCATTATTTAGGAAATGACATTATCTATTCTGTAGGACCACCTCAGAATTGAAATCTGGAAATTTAAAAACAAACCTTATTTGCGTCTTGTAAAATATATTTTTTGTCGTACTCGATAAGATCCCTTTTAGCAAACTTGTGGAAGTGGTGGTGTGTTAGACCATTCTAACCAAACTGGTAGAGGTGGTGAATGATTAGACCCATCTGGGCAGATTGGGGGAAGTGGTGACGGGTTGGGCCCATCTGAATAGATGGATGGAAGTGGTGATGACTCGGATATACAACAGATTGAAGGCATCACAGAGATGCGAGGCATTGATGTACCTACATATAGTTTCTAGCAGAATGAAATGAACAGTTCAAGTTATTAAAACAGCAGTAATTAGTATGAAAAAGATAAATACTTTCTGTCCTGCAAGTTCTTGGAATTCATGTGTTGATGAACTATGGCTCGTACAAACAGTAACTGCTTAAACCTTAATTGTACTTTTCTTTAAGCAATGACAATCAAGGAGACCCTCGAGGAAAAACTGGTTCTGTGTTAAATCAGCAATGGGAGCTGCAAGGCCACATCGAAGTTGAAATAATAGAACGCCTTCACTCCCAGAATCAGTAGGACAGTGTGGAAAAGGATGTGGTAGATGAAGGTCCATCTCTCCTAACCCTCCCCCCCCCCGCCCCCATTCAGAGCTTAAGTGACAGGTATTATACAGATCTGTGTCCTGTTTACGTATCTTCCTGCCACTGAGAAAGTTGCTTTAAGTTCTCAAGATACCAGTGAAAGATGTAGCATTGAACCGGTAGATCATTCAATTCCCCTTTCTGTATGGGAGCTTTACTGTCACATTTACACATGATATAGATATTGATTGCATGAAGGTATCCAGAAGGAAGCTCCCTGGCAGTTGACAATAAAAACGCACTATGTGCTGCAGACGTAAGGTGTAATAAGACAGGACTTACTAACTTACAAGTTAAATAGATACGTTCCTCCACATATACTTGTTTCTCAGCTGTCTAATATGTAATCTAATTCGTTCCTTGCTGTAATTTTGTTGTTGTTTGTTTTTTAAAAAAAAGTAACTCATTGTGTATCATAGCTATATATTACTTAACCAAGTTCATCATTTTGGGCTTTTAATTTGAAAAAGTTATATAATTATATGTGACGTTGCATTGTCTAAGTCCATTTTTGTAAAGCAGATTTGGTAGGTTGCATGTGATATACGCTTTCATGCCTTTTGATGCTTTCAATGATTACCTTCATACGAATTTTAAGTTTCAGCAATATATATTTTATGATCCAAATTTAAAAATAATGATAAGTCGTTTTAATTTTTTGTTTCAGAATTTCTTTGTTGGTTATTTCTGTGATGTCGGTCGTGATCTGGAAAAGCATACGTTTGCATCACATGTTGGTTATTTCTGTGATGTCGGTCGTGATGTGGAAAAGCATACGTTTGCATTGTGATGCATAAGACTATCAGTATTTGCAATTATACATTTCGGGGTTTGCTGATGACAAAATGGATGAGGCAGCATTCTATACGTATTTACCTTTTTTCCCCTTAAAGAATACCCACAAAACTTCAGTGATTACTGGTATAAATTTCTGGTTATTGACCACACTGAGGTGGCGCAGAAAAAAATTTGTGGGTGAATTACCTGAAAGTTCTGAAGGATCGGACGTTTTTCATGCTGGAGACATTGTACATTGTCGCTGAGGATCCCATTATTAAGTGAATCACTCCAACACCCACCCAATAGGGAAGGAGCAAAGCACCTATCGTTGAAACATTAGTGAAAATTTACACTACTTACTGTTGGTGGTTATAGTTATGTTGTTTCAGGAAAAGAAAAAAATTATACCAAATTATGTATTCCCACGACACAAAACCCAACAAAGTGTCTATAAGTGTTTACATTTTTATGTTAAACAGACATTTTACGATGTACCCTTCTTTGCATTGCTATTAATTCCTAACGTGAAGTTCTGACTGCTTGTCCAAAGTTTTCTATCTGTGGCGGAAAGAAGGACAGTAAGATGAAAAGGGGACTGGCGTTCCAAGTAGGACTCACTGTGGTAGACAGCAAGACCCATAATAATGATAATAATAATAATAATAATAATAATAATAATAATAATAATAATAATAATAATAATAATAATAATAATAATAACAACAATAACAATAACAATAACAATAATAATAATAATAATAGTTTTATTGAACCTCGGGCGACGGAGAAAATAAAGAAAATGCATACAAATAAATGCATAGGTTCACAATTCAAAATACAGTAAAAATGTCCCGGAAAGCTGATAACATTACAAAAGCTAAGAATACATGGTGCATCAGCCCAAAAAGTGGGATAAAACAATGGGCATATAGATCAAAAACATGGCGACTAGGTTGTGCTCCATGGATCCCCACTTCTGGTATCCGGGCGAGTGAACAAGGTACCGTAACGTATCAACAAGGCCGTCCTGACCTCGCACCATGCGGGGATCAACCAGCTGTCTCCCGTCAGGCAGTCCTATCACAGCACGAGCAGGACAGACTCCAAAATGAAGTAAACGATATACCCTTCAATTACCGTACTCCAAGTAGAACCCATTTTGGTGGAACGCAGGACCTGTTATACTGGAAAACAGGGCATTTAATGGCCCAAGTGGTGCTCATTATGGCGGAAAGTATCGTTGATTATTTTGGAAAGCAGGACTCCCCACGGATTAGGTAGGACTCATTTTGGTAGAAAAGTATTATGGTTCAGCTATGTGCTAAGTTTAGGAGTGCTATTAGGGAGCTTAGGACTCCTTGTGGTTTAAGTAGGATAATTGATGTTCTTGAGCAACTCTGTCAATTTACAGACACTGTATACGTAAGAATAAAGACAGGGGATTCTTTTTACCCTTAATTCAGACTTCTTTTATTAAAAGAGTAACCCTCCTGCCTTAATTATTTACCTAATAAATCCCACCTTTATGTATTCTAAATACCAAGAATCAAATGCATTCAACCAAGTCGACATTGTATACATATTTTTGTATGGTATATTTCTTACCACTTGTGAAAAGGTGTAGAAATTGAAGCACTTTATTTAACAAAACACTCGGAAAGACCTGCGTTTAACTGTGACCATACGTCTGCGTCATCTTAATGACAATGGAAGTTGCCTTGTACATCACATACAACGGAAGCCTAGTTGTGTGACAAATGCCTTGTGGGCGTTCAGAGCTAACAATAGATAACAACATTACCGCTGAGAGATGAATGCTGTGGACTTTGAAAAAAAATGGTTTGTGCTGAGGTATCTCTCAAATCTGCCAAAGATATATCTGATTTAAATTGACAGTGCACCTAACAGTGAAAAATCTGACACTTCTCTCTATGGTAGTAAGATAGCCATGGTGCAACTACATAAAGTATGCATTTTCTCCTCAATAGGTGGAGATTGAAAACTTCATGGTAAATATATAATGATGGTGGACACATCATTTGCCGTGAATAGGTATTACTACATGAACTTGCCCTTTTAAGGCATAAAAAGTGCCTGGAACTTAATATGCACACGTCATCAAGCAGATCTTCTCTAAAATGGTATACGAATTCAAGAAATTGAATTTGCCAGGCTTAAGTAATTTCTCTTCTGCTGTACGTTGCTTCAGAAGGAAAGACTTTGTTTAAAGAGATGCAGGGTTAAAGAATGTTGTCTGAAAAAAAACAGTTGCTGTAACGAGTCAACTATGCTATTAGTACCTAGAATATTCACTTTTTTTAGCAATCGAAGTTTGACGCAAGAATGTAACTGCAACAGCTGCGAGACCACGTCCCCTCTAAAGTGACTGCCAGTGAAAATATACTTAGCCAACAGAGAAGATACAATTCCTCGCAATGGAGACTCTACTTGAAAAGCTCTAAAATTTTATGAAATAGTTTTCTGTTCCACTGTATCAGTCACGGAAGGCACCACCAGAGCACTAAGTAAATTTGTGTTGAGTGAATTTTCCCTGAGCCCAAGAATTGCTTAATCAGTGTGGAACACTTTCCTTTGTTTTTATATCGGTCTCACCCAAGTGTGAACAATCTGCCACATGAGATAAAATAGGCATACATAGAGGACTACGAGTACAGCTTAGCTTCGCTTCTGAGACTGGGATAGGATAGATCCATTCTGCCATATCTATAGTTTTCTTTACTGAAATTCTGAATTCTTATGGCAATGTGGTCTAATGCTGTCGTACCAGAATGATTACAAATTGTTTCCAGAATCTCAGCACTGGACTCTGTATTCCAAATATTACCATGCACTCAATTTCCATTCAGGTGTATTATGAAAGGGCTTTTTGGCACCTAATAAACACTTGGTCTTTTTAATGTCGAAAGAGAATCTCAATTTGGAGGCATATTCAGTGGAAGTGTTAATCATGGCCAGTGTATTAGGGACTGTAGCGCCAATTAGAGTGATGCCATCTGCATAAGCAAATGCGTTCACTTTCTCCTGGTCACCATAAGAACCAAAAGGTGAATCATTGAATATTTTCAATAGCTCCTCTGGGAACATATTAAAGAAAATGAGGGCGAAAGAGCTACCTTAATGTGTACCCCTCATAACAAAGAAGACCCTATTGTATACATTTTTCCACCAACAACCTCGCACAGCTGATTGTACCAGGCATGAAAAGAGGACCCAGTTCTCATTGGCTTAAACATCTTATAACATGTGGTAATGGATAGAGTGCCACCCTGAGTCAAAACAACGCTCAGCATCGAGAGAACATATAAACACCTGAGAATTATTAGCAGTAAAATATGACATAAATTCATTCATTAAAGCACATCCAAATGAAGTTCTACATTTCTATATGATACCAAACTGAGTGTCGCTGACCTCAACTCCGTGCATCATAGAATGTTCTATAATTTTTCGTCCTGTGGAATCAACAGTAAAAAGCTGATAATTGTCCGTAATATTGGGATTAAGGCCTGGCTACGTAAGAATTGGAACATGCATGCCCATAGTGAATATTTGCAGTACTATACTGTACTGTAATATTGCGGTAAAAAGAGTGGCAAGGTGTTTGCACATAATCGGTGAAAGGGTGTACAGTAAACTTTCTTCTGAGATGCCATCATTACCCAGGGAGATATTAAGTTTCAATGATCAATAAGATTCTCAATGCACGTGTGGATATCCCTAATAAATCAGAAGAAAAAAGCTCTCTTTTTTTCAGGACACTTATATTGGTTGTTAATTACATCCTAAAACTGCTGCTGCGCAGGCATGAGATCTGGGTCATCTTGCATAACAGAGCTATAGTGGGATGCCAAAGCGTCAACAGGTAAGCTACATTGAACTTTACAACTTTTCTTCTTAATTAGACAGTATCATTACCATATCCAAACCGTAGTCCTAACGAAACAAATCCAAGTCAATTCCGACCAAAGGCAATGTTCCTTGGTATGTATAGCTGAAACACATAAATTTATAGTTTGAATTTACCCAAAAGAGACCAAAACGTAAGCGCAAAGGTCCATAGGGTCGAAAAAGCGATATCTAGTTTTAACATGACAGAATGCAGCAAGTTTTGTTTGAAATTATAGGCCTTTTTCAGTAAATTGGCTTGAACAGCTGCATCATTCATGCACAACAGGGCCATACAATTTATGAAAAGGGACCAAAATTTGCAGTACACCAGAAAATTTGTAAGTGGAGGTTCTTGACTTGTTGAAAATGTCAATAAAATTCAGTATTTAAAAAGGTACGGCTTGCAATCACCATGTCAACAATGATCATCATCCATATTAGTCCACAAAGCGACACCAACACCTACATCAATCCATCAGAAAAGCCCTCTAGGCCTAAAATGACCATCAATAAGAATGCAAACAACATGACTATATAATTCGATGTGTTTTAGGCATGTAGTTAAAGACATGATGTTGTTTTAAAGGAGATAAAATAAGAGTATTTCAAAAAGAAAAGTGTTTGAATTTGCAAATACATGTATATAAGTACATTGGTTCAAATGTTAAGCACCAGCTAGAAGCAAGTGACATTAGGCCTCAAATCATTAAAATGTAGTTAAAAAATGCATTACAATAGTCAACATTTGTAAGGGTAGCAGTCACATTTCAAGTTGGTTTCCAGAGGTATTTTGAAAGGACATTTAAATGTTCAAAAAAGCATTGAATCCCATAAGTCATCTAATAAGTCAATTATTAGGGTAATAATTTAGAATTCCCAAAATTGTAGTATGCCATTGTAAATCATCTGTAAGTCAGCCAAGCATAATGTACATCTAACTCGTGGTTCCATAAAGTTCAAAAGGTCAAATTGTAAAACAGTCCTAATTATTGTAAAATTCTACTATCTTTATCAAAGAAAGAATTCGATTTTATGAAAAGAAAGAAAGATAGGGGGGGGGATCATGTTAAAATTCATAAAGATAACTGTGAGTATTACTGTTTTCCTGTAACAGTTTCATTTTTTTTCATTTATAATCAGACGTAGTTCAACTTGTCAGTCAGCTGATTTAGATGCTAATTATTTACATAAGAGAGAGAGAGAGAGAGAGAGAGAGAGAGAGAGAAAGTACATTAAACACTTTGAGCCAACCTGACATGACTTTCACAATAACAAACTATATTCATCAGACAATTATAAAAAACAACATTAGTTTCACTACACTTTGAACACTTACTGCAGTGCAATATGTGCAGAAAATGCCTGAATGTTCCAATTGTTACCAAATATATAAAAGTTCCATGAAAAGAGAAGCGGACCACAGTTTTCAATGATAATAATGAGACCAAACCGAATACCAGTTTAACCTTATCAGATCCAGGATCATTTACGAAATAGTAACACATGCTAATGTTCATCGTCAGAAGGATCCATGACCAACAGTAATCAGATTTAAACGAATGAGAGTATCTTCTACCTGACTTGGAACAGCTTACCAACATATTGGCAGTGGGTTAAACCAGTTTTACGGGATCCCAATCCTCCCACTTTGGAAAACACTCACATTCATTTAAAGTAGGCCTAAAACAAATTTAGCCCTTAATGTTAATGTACAGTGATAAAAGGTAATTACCTGACCATAGCTCACACATATCATCCACACAATGACGGGACAATTAAGAAGTTTAAGTCAGACTACTATATTTACATTAGAATTGCGTAACATGTCAAAATTTGAATTTATACACCAAAAAAAAAAAAAAAGTTTCCACGTGAACATAGGACAACTAAATTTGATACTAATATTATATTTAGTATGAAACAGGGTTAAGTTTTTCCATGTTCCATTCTCACCAGAAAAACAGCACAATAGGCCTAAAATTCGTTATAAGAATAGGACTCACATCAGCTGAGTAAGTATCCTTACATTTTGTCAGTATATCCAAAAGGATGAGAAAATAGAAGGCCCGTATTGTTCAACATGACGGCTGAGAACTTATATGGTCCTTATTTCCTTTTATATTTGTTGTAATTATAATAAATTTTATGTTCCAGTATTGAAAGTTTGATCAAGCTTATGGTAAAACAATCTCAGCCACAACATTAAAATACATAAACATATTTCTATGTGTTTTACTGGCACTCAGAAAATACCTTATTAATATGTTCATATAAATCAACATGATATTTCTGTAGAACATATTGATATTGATCTTTAAAGTTAAGAAAAACCTTTTTTAATCTTATTTTGGAAAACCCCTGTTCAATAAGTCTTCCAAAAAGTGATTTATGTCTATCAGCAAAATCTTTAATATCAGTCCTGTTTCTTGCGAAAGCAATTAGTCTTGAGACATAGACACCATAAGCATGATTGATAGCAATATTACTACTTATATATGGATAATTTACTATATCAAAATTGAAATCATCTCTTTTATCATACACTTTTGATTTTAATATAACACCATCATTGAATAGGAGTAGATCTAAAAATGAGCATGTTCTGTTTGATTCAGTGGCTTTTTTTTAGTTCCAGGTCACTCGGATAAATTGATGTAATGTAATCTTTTAAATGTTTGTTGTTGACACTTAATAAATCATCTATATATCTGAAAGTTAAATTAAATGATCTAGCAAGGTAAGTTTTATCTTTTGCCATTTTCATTAGAAAATTATACTCGTGATAAAATAAATAAAGATTAGCCAAAAGTGGCGCACAATTTGTACCCATGGGAATTCCTATGACCTGTCTTAAGAAACTATCACCAAAACAAATGTAAATCTTATCTATCAAATATTCAAACATTTTTATAAACTCATCATAGTCAAATGCATGTTCACCATTCTTAGCAGAATCACCAAAGAAAGCATGTTTATGACCAATTATAATTTTCTGAAATTTATTTTTCTCAACAACTTTAAAAACCAATGTTTGAATGCTACGTTTCAAATCTGCATGGGGTATTGTAGTATAAAGTGTAGAAAAATCCCAAGATGATATGTGTCTGCAAGGTGAAACATTATCTGTTTGTAAAGCGTCAAGAAAACTTACAGAATTCTTTAATATCCAAAACCTATTAACTCCTGACGTTGATTCAATTCTTTACAGTAATTAAGCCAAAATTCCTGTACGTTTTCTAATCCTTTAGCTGGCAGAACTGACAATTCTTTAGTAGAACCGAACTTAGATCCAGCAATAAAACGGAATTTATATGGGTTTTTATGTAATTTTGCAATTGCAAAAATCCTTGGTAAGTTATGGAATTTATCGTTGAAAGTTAAGTTGTACTTTTCTAAATATTTAAAGTGACCATCCACTAGATGTTCAACAGAAAAGTTAACCTTTTGATAGGTATTAGAGTTTACTGTAGAGTTGAGTAACCCTAATTCTTAGACAATTACATCCAGATAGAACAGTTTACAAATGATAATAACATTATTGGCAGCCTTGTCAGCTGGAGCAAAAACATACTTTTCATGTAAATCATGTAGACATGCTTTAACATCAGGTTTATGAAGGACAGCATCAGGTGGTTGTTTAGTTTTTTCTTCAGTTTATCAATTTTTCTGTCCACTATACTACCAATCTCGTTAATCCACTCAGATAAAACTGAAACATCACAATTTTCTTTTTTAGCCCATGTTTAAGCATAATTCTCTATACCTTCCATTACTATTTGTTTATCCCTTTTCCATGATATTTTGTTCTGCTCTCTAAATTTAGGACCTTTTGAAATTAAATCTCTAAGTGCTTCATTGGAAATAATGGAAACATTGCTTGTAATGACATGACCATGATGAATTGATAAAAATGTGGACTGACCACATTCACAGGGATATTCATTATGACGAAACCTATCAACCTCAAATTCTGACACTGTCTTCACGTGATTAAAAATAGAAGAAGAAATTGTTTTTGTGTATTTATAAGATATAGTGGGAATACTTGTGTGCAAATAGGGTGGGATAAGTGATTGAACCTTTTTGTTGTGAAGAATATTAGAAAGATTAATCAAGTCAACTCCTTCGTCTTTGTATAGCATTTTAATGAAAGTTCGTTTCTTACTATCATTAATAGTGAAAACTGGCTTAAAAAGTCGATGATTAGATATATCAGTCACAATGAGAAAAATAGGTTTTATAATCTCCTTTCTAATGGATAAAGCTGAAATATCAGACTGTAATTCAGAGAAAAGATTAAGAGGTATAGAATAGAGTAGAGCGCATAAAAGATGAAGGCCATCAGTTCTGCCATTAGTATCCCTAATAAGGTCGACAGTAACAAAATCATGAAATGATTTATTGTGATGTTTACAGTGTCCATGGCTTCTATTGCGGCAGGTATGTGTATTAATCAATTGGGAGGAATTACCTATTTTTGAGTATTTCTTTGATACATTTCCAACACCTTTAATTCTATCACTTAGGCCAAAAGGCCAAATTGTACCGAGTTTTTTTCTGCCAAAAATGTTCTCTTTCTTCTCTCCTTGCTGTCAAATCTGTAATTGTTTCACCCTGAACAGGAACCAAGCGTTCAATAACTTTAATGCGAAAATTGTGGCCTTCTTTTGCAAAATGTCTACCAAGGATACCTTCTTTCTTGCAAACACTAGTACGGTGACCGTTGATCCTTTGATGCAACAGTCTACCAGTCTCACCAATGTACAGAAATCCACACTCTTTACATGAAAGTAAATAGATGACATTTCTAGATTTACAACCTAAAGGAGTCACTACATCGGGAGAGAATGTGTTGTATTCCCTGTGAGTCAGTGAAGATCTAAATTTAGTTTGAATGTCCAGAATGGGACATGTTTTACACCTCACACTACCACAATTTTGAATACGTAATTTTTTGTGTAGATGGCTGTTACTGATAAGGAAGTTATTCAGATTGATTGTGCAAGGTCTCAAGCGTGGTCTTATAAGATGGCTAGCATTATTGGACTGCGGTGATTGAATTCTTTCTCAAACTACACTACAAGCTTGCAAAGCATTGCTGTTTGGTGGTGCCTGATCATCAACAGGATTAACATGACCGGCACCCAGAGTCAAGTTTCTCCTGAGGCCCTTTAAAGGAGGCTGCCTATGTCCTCTATATGTTTGATTCTTTATGGTAAAAGTTATGTACCTCCAATATAATCTTTTGATCGGAGCATCTGCCCCCAAGCATCAAGAAAGCAGAGGAGTATATCCAAATTAGACAGTATCATTACCATATCCAAACCATTGTCCTAACGAAACAAATCCAAGTCAATTCCGACCAAAAGCAATGTTCCTTGGTATGTATAGCTGAAACACATAAATTTATAGTGTGAATTTACCCAAAAGAGACCAAAACGTAAGTGCAAAGGTCCATAAGGTCGAAAAAGCAATATCTAGTTTAAACATGACAGAATGCAAAATGTTTGAAATTATAGGCCCATTTCAGTAAATTGGTTTGAACAGCTGCATCATTCATGCACAACAGGACCATACAATTTATGAAAAGGGACCAAAATTTGCATCGCATCAGAGAATTTGTAAGCGGAGGTTCTTAACTTGTTGAAAATGTCAATAAAATTCAGTATATAAAAAGGTACTACTTTCAACAACCATCTCAACAATAATCATCCATATAAGTCCACAAAGCGACACCAACATCAATCCATCAGAAAAGCCCTCTAGGCCTAAAATGACCATCAATAAATATGCAAACAACATGATTATATAATTCGATGTGTTTTAGGCATGTAGTTAAAGATATGATGTTGTTTTTAAGGCGATAAACTAAGAGTATTTCAAAAAAAAGTGTTTGAATTTGCAAATATATAAGTACATTGGTTCAAATGTTAATCACCAGCCAGAAGCAAGTGACATTAGGCCTCAAATCATTAAAACGTAGTTAAAAATGCATTACAATAGTCAAAATTTGTAAGGATAGCAGTCATATTTCAAGTTTAAATGTTCAAGAAAGCATAGAATCGCACTAGTCATGTCGCACTAGTCATGTAATAAGTCAATTATCGTGGTAATAATTTAGAATTCCAAAAATGTAGTATGCCATTGTAAGCCATCTGTAAGTCAGCCAGGCATAATGTACATCTAACTCGTGGTTCTATAAAGTTCAAAAGGTCAAAATGTAAAACAGTCCTCATTATTGTAAAACTGTACTACCTTTATCAGAGAAAGAATTAGGTTTTATGAAAAGAAAGAAAGAGAGAGGGGGGGGGAATCATGTTAAAATTCTTAAAGGTATCTGTAAGTACAACTGTTTTCCTGTAACAGTTTCTTTTCATTTATAATCAGACGTAGTTCAACTTGTCAGTTAGCTGATTTAGATGCTAATCATTTATACGAGAGAGAGAGAGAGAGAGAGAGAGAGAGAGAGAGAGAGAAAGGGGGGAGAGAGTACATTAAACACGTTGAACCAACCTGACATGACCTTAACAATAACAAACTATATTCATCAGACAATTATAAAAAACAACATTAGTTTCACTACACTTTGAACACTTACTGCACTGCAATATGTGCAGAAAATGCCTGAATGTTCCAATTGTTACCAAATATATAAAAGTTCCATGAAAAGAGAAGCAGACAACAGTTTTCAATGATAGTGATGAGACCAAACCGAATACCAGTTTAACCGTGTCAGATCCAGGATCATTTACGAAATAGTAACACATGCTAGTGTTTATCGTCAGAAGGATCCATGACCAACAGTAATGAGATTTAAACGAATGAGAGTATCTTCTACCTGACTTGGAACAGCTTACCAACATATTGGCAGTGGGTTAAACCAGTTTTACGGGATCCCAATCCTCCCATTGTGGAAAAAAACTCACATTCATTTAAAGTAGGCCTAAAACAAATTTAGCCCTTAATGTTAATGTACAGTGATAAAAGGTAATTACCTGACCATAGTTCACAGACATCATCCAAACATGACAGGACAATTGAGAATTTTAAGTCAGACTACTATATTTACATTAGAATTGCGTTACATCTCAAAAAGTTGAATTTAAACACCAAAAAAAGTTACCACGTGAACACAGGAAAAACTATATTTGATGCTTATAATATATTTATTATGAAACATGGTTAAGTTCTTTCTTGTTCCATTTGCACTAGAAAAAGCAGCACAAAAGGCCTAAAATTCGTCATAAAATATGACTCACTTCAGCTGAGTAAGCATTCCTTACATTTTGTCAGTATATCACGTAACTCAAATTCGAAAGTTAACTATGCGCTTCACAGTTTCTGCAAAATTAGAATGAGACAAATCAAAATAGTATTAGACTGCCATATTAGCCTGCCCTTGTACTCTGATCTTATATGTTATCATGAGCAAAATGTGCTGAAGGAGGCAACTTTTCCCTGCATGGTCTGTTTAACAAGATTTGATAATACATTTTGGAGATAGGTTTTAAAATCCAGGAAACGTTTGTCAAAGACTTCCAAATACAAGCTGCCAAACTGCAGGGGTATAAAAATTTATACGAGGTGCGACGAACTAACAAAAAAAGTTTTAGCATACATATAAATAGATAAATAAATAAATATACATATATATATATATATATATATATATATATATATATATATATATATATATATATATATATATATATATATATATATATATATATATATGGTTTTGATTTGGGCCATTTCCTTATATGGGTTATTGCAAAAAGTCAAGTTGGTATATGACAACACTGAGTGACCATTACAAAATTGCCTGGATCACTATCCACAGAAAATCATCATAATTGATGATAACGATACTTATAGCACTTGTCAGGACTCATAGGACACACCACCCAACCAGATCCAGAGAGACAATTGTTCTAAGTATGAACTGTAGTCCATGGACATCTTTCTGCTAAGTACAATTAACCCGTTTGAGACTGTATCACAGCTGATTTGTTGTCGTAAATTTTAATAAATTAGCAATTTAATTTTTCCCTCTAATGTGACATGACTGTGTTCACCAAATACGTGTAAGTCCCAAATATGATGGAGTCGAACCACGTGATGGTCTGCATGTATTATTATGATCACAAGAAATAACTTGACCCTGATAAGGGCAGAAATATCTCTTTGCATGTCAGTGTAAGCATATTAGTCATCAAGAAGGGAGCATAAGTGCAGCAAACCTCGACCTTTTTAATCGAAATGCGATATCCATCAAGCCTAGCTTATGTGTACTTTGATCATACCTTGTTCAACTCTGTCTGTGCCATGTTGCACAAAGGTCATGTTACTTTGAATTCATATGTCGATACTTAATCTATATTACTTGTAAGTCGACCTATTATCAAATTACCAGTGATTTACTGCTATACTACAGCAAGGACCACAAGAATTGTCTGCTACAACGAATTTCCTCTTGTCACTTTGGGCCCATGGCGCTTAAGGGGTGCAAAGGGGAGATATTATCTCAGTGAAAACCTGGCACTGAAAGAGTTAACATACCGTGGAGCTCATGATCTTTTTAAACTTTAGCCTTTTGACGTAAAGGTAAATTGTATTTTGTCATTTGAATGACAGATGCAAAGGAATCTGTCAGTTTGTTGCTTCGTAAATACCACAAAACACAGGTGGATAACAAACACTGTTATATAAACAGAAACATGTACATGAGGTAGTCAATGTAGACCAAAAAAGTTATCACTAAACTTCAATGATAACTTATACATTGTTTTCATGAAAAAAAACAAGGTGTGAACTTAACATGTAGCAAAAAGTCATTTCAATTTCTAGGCCTCTAAACATGAGCTCTGGTAAAAAGCAGAAAAGGCAATTGCTTTTTAAAATATTGTCAAGTTTATAAAGAAGTTAAAGAAAATATCATGTGAGTCACACCTGCTGCAAAGAGATAGTGTTTGCCAATAACTTCATTATGAGAAAGGATTAATGAGAAAGTAGAGCTGGACTTTAAACTGGGGCGACCAGAATATCTATATGAAGCTGATGAGGCTGCCATCGCTCATCAATGCCTTCATCTAGCAGAATATACGTATCCTGGTACCAGGCGTCAAACTGTGAGCATGCATGACTGGGCAGTTGCTAAATGAGCAGAAAAAGACTGTTTCATGGAAACTGGACCGTCTTTGAAATAGTGGAGGGTATCCTGCGACCGCCACAGATGTATTTTTGGATGGAGAAAACCTGAATCTGCAGACCATGGTTATATCTTACACATGATATACTATCTGGTTATTTTAAGATTTTAAAATTTATCTTTGAATCGAATAAATGACAAAAACCCAAAACCTATTATGCAACTGTGATGAGGCAGCTATCTTCTTCTACTAGTCAACTGAAAAGATTCTGGTGTCCATGAAAAGTAAACATTGCCATTGGCCCTCTTCGAACTAATCAGCACATCACTGTACTGGGTTGGATAAATGCTGTTGGCAGTGTAATTCTTCCAATGAAAGTGTACGGCAAAGAACCCCCAGCCTGCAGATCTTTTCACTTCAAAGGACCTGTCAATGCTAGTTCAGTGACAGTGGCCTTGTTGATAGAGAGATACATGTCCAGTATTTCAAAACAAAAATCATTGGGCATTTACATATCCTAAAAGAGACCTGCTTTTGCTACAGGGCATTGGCTCACATCAGTCTACAACTCATTGGTGTGCTAAGGAATGATGCCACCCTGCAGTGTTTTCGTCCAAACCTGACACACATATTACAGCCCAGTAATGTGGAAGTCTACTGTCGATTGAAGACACAAGTATCCAAACCTTGCACAAAGTAAAAATGCTGAGGGGTAATCATTCGGTCAGTAAACAAGTATCTCCAGTTGTATTCAAGGGAATATTTGAAACCATCTTCACAATGTCGATTATCAAGTAAGCACTCAGGAAAATTTGCCATTTTTTTCTATGTCACCCACCTTCTATAAGCCACAAACTCCTCACACCAAAGCAGCTTTCATCGTCTGTGCAAAAAAAAAAAAAAAAAAAAAAAAAAAAAAACTTATGGTGAGGGAACTCAAAGCACCCATGTGAATCACCTGGCAAGCTCTACACCGCAAGCAAAAGAATACCAGTGAGGTAGGCAAATTCCTATGTTTTTCAATGTACAAAAATGTGAAAGATGTTACTGTGCAATTGAAAGCCTGATGTTTGCATTCATTACTTAGGATATGACATTGTCTACTCAGTAGGACCACTTCTGAATTGAAATCTATAAATTTTAGAAACAAACGTTCTTTGCATCTTGTAAAATGTATAGTTTTTGTCTTAGGATAGGATATTTCATAGCAAACTTATGGAAGTGGTGGTGTGTTGGACCCATCTTACCAAACTGGTTGAGGTGGTGACAGTTTAGACCCTCTAGGAAGACTGGGGGAAGAGATGATGGGTTGGGTCAATCTAAATAGACTGATGGAAGTGGTGATGACTCGGATATACAACAGATTTAAGGGATCACACAGATACGAGGCATTGATGTACCTACATATAGTTCTCTGGCAGACTAAAATGAACAGTTCAAGTTATGACAGTGTGTAAATGATGTGGTAGATAAAGCTCTATCTCTCCTGAGCCCCCCCCCCCCCCGCAGAGCTTAAGTGACAGGTATTTTACAGATCTGTGTCCTGTATACGTGTCTTCCTGCCATTTAGGAAGTTGCTTTAAGTTATCAGTGTAAGATGTAGCATTGAATCAGTAGATCATTCAATTCTCCTTTCTGTATAGGAGATTTACCTTCACATTTACACGCGATACAAATATTGATTGCAGAGGGTATCCATGAAGAAGCTCCCTGCAAGTTGACAATGGAAACGCACTATGTGCTACAGATGCAAGGTGTAATAAGACAGGACCTACTAACTTCCAAGTTAAATAGAAACGTTCCTCCACATATGTTTGTTTTGCAGTTGTCTAATATCTAATCTAATTCGTTTTTTGCTCTGATTTATTTGTTGTTTTATTTTTTAAAATAACTCATAGTACATCATAGCTATATGTTACCTAACCAAGTTCATCATTTGGGCTTTTCATTTGAAAGAGTTATATAATTACATATGACGCTGCATTTTTTAAGTCTGTGTTTGTATAGGACATTCGGTAGGTTGCATGTGATATACGCTTTCATTCCTTATGATGATTTCAATGATTATCTTTATATGAATTTCAAGTTTTAAAAATATATATTTCATGATCCAAATTTATAAACAATAATGGCTTTTTTTGTTGTTGTTGTTGTTGTTTTTTTTTTGTTTTTTTTGTTTTTTTTTTTTTTTTTTGTTTTTGTTTGTTGTTTTTTTGTTTTTGTTTTTTTTTTGTTTTTGGGTTTTGCTTTTGTTTTTGTTTCAGAATTTCTTTGCTGGCTATTTCTGTGATGTCGGTCGTGACCTAGAGAAGCATACATTTGCATTGTGATGTATAAAACTATCAATATGTGCAATAATACATTTCGGGATTTGCTAATGACGAAATGGATGAAGCAGCATTCTATACATATTTATATTTTGTCCCCTTAAAGAATACCCACAAAACTTCAGTGATTACTGATATATATTTCTGGTCATTCACCATTCTGAGGTGGTGCAGAAAAATATGTGGGTGAATTACCTGAAAGTTCTGAAGGATAGGATGTTTGTTATGCTGGAGACATTGTACACTATCGCTGAAGATCCCATTATTACGTGATTAACAGACATTGTACACTATCGCTGAAGATCCCATTATTACGTGATTAACTCCAACACCCACCCAAAAGGAAGGAGCAAACCACCTATCGGTCAAACACTAGTGAAAAGCTTCACTACTCACCGTTCCTGGTTATACTATCAGATGTCTTTATTTCAGTTAGACTTGGATGTATCGGACACAGAAACATCCCAGTCTAACTGAAAGTGCGTAGTCGGTTGCAATAACAACTTACTTGTAACTATCCAAGGTGAAGACCATTTGGATAAAAAATTGAAGCTACGAAACCATGCATAACTCCGTTTTGATACCTAAGAAAACGTGGGGCATTGCGATCATATTCAGCGATCAAGATTTGTTTATACAGCTCCTAAATATCTCCCTGGGCGCCACATTGGTGTAACAGGAACTGCTGCAGTACAAACAAAAGTTTGTTTTCTAAGTCTGGACCCTGTAAACAGGGTTCATTCAAAGAACGACGAGCATACTTGACCTACACAAAACATGTAGGTAGGAAGTATACGCCACCATCTGTGCCATGGAGAGTGATTAATGTAGGCTTAGTCTGCTTCGCAATCAATGTAAAAGATATGGGTCTATACTTTTTATACTTGGCCGAACAGTTAAACACCACACGCAATTCACCTGGGTTATTTGGATTGACGACACCCTGATTAGGCAAATCAAAAACCCTATCAGAATCGTGCAAAGCATGATCAGGTATGATTTCAGCATATTTTTAATGAATTAGCTTTATAATTTCTTGATTGTATCTGGACAAAAGATTGGATTTTAGTCAGACGTTTGACAAGACAAGATCGTCTAAACGTTTAACTGCAACAGGAAGATTGTGAGGAAGCAGCCCATTAAAATCTTTCCGTGGGATGGGTATCATATAATGACCACCAACTATTTCACATGTGTTATCCCACAGTTCAAGGACTCTTGTCATCAACAGACAGAGAAGGCTCATTCAGTGGTCCATTTTCAATTTTCCCACACAATTTGTTTCTGTCAGAAAGAGGTATAGTTGCCTCAGAGTTTGGAGTGGAAGCGCCACCTACAACAGCACTATTTACAGTAAGTGTGTCTTATACTATTTCATTACGTAACCAATTGGCACTCGAAGGACACAGGACTGACAAACTTGCTCAATACAGAGAAATCAGATGGCCGGGTATGTATGTATGTATGTATGTATGTATGTATGTATGTATGTATGTATGTATGTATGTATGTATGTCATTTAGCACCTAGGGTGCAGGGATAACCAAATACACAGGTACACAGGGTAAACAGGTCAATGCTGGATGTAGTCATGAAATTACAGACAAGCACGTGACTTTTATACAAGGAGCCGTTCGTTGTAAATGACAACCTAGCATATATTGGATGCCAACAGGCTGACCTGACTCGCCACGCCGGACTTGCAGTGGTATTAAACAGTCGGTATAATCATGTCCAACCAGAAGATCTAATTTCTGCTCATATATATTGGACGGAATTTCAAGATCACGTAAGTGAAGGTAGTCATTAGGGTTGACTAAGGCCATGGCCATGGGGAAATTATCCACTACTTTAACCCCTGACATACGTACACTCTCCTGACCTGACAGTGACAAAACCGTGAACTGTACTTGCTCAGACATAGTGGGTGAAACGCCATACATTGTAATACGGTCTATGCATAATTTCACCAAGCTGGGAAACCCAAGCGGAGATTCCGATGTCAGAGCTAGGCGCGCACAGGTTTCTGGG
>OZ026627.1:5067851-5147851 GCA_964020975.1 Hermodice carunculata
TGGGGAGGGAGGGTGTGATCGTGGAATATATGTACGCGCAATGAGCCACATGGGTCCTTATCTGCAATAAAGTATTGTGTACTCATCTGTGCAATCAATCATTCGTGCTAATGATATAAGTGTGGTGGCCCTTGACCACTGCGTCGTCACACTGAGCTTATACATGATGTTAAAGGATGTCAGTACATTACTAATGAACAATTAAGATGTCTGAATCTATATAAAATACCAAATGATAATCTGACTCAAGGCCAAATCTCCAAATCATAATCATAATCTAATTAGAAACTAAAAGAAAACAAAATTAAGCTGAATTAAACTTGCTTAGAGGGCAGTTAATCACAAAACACCCCGCCCCCTTTACATTCAAACTTTGATGTGACGTGATGTGAAATAAAGGGAAAATAGAATGTTCAGGGAAGTAATGATGGGTCCAGTAACAGTCATGATTATAATGAACGGGCATGAGCCTTACTTTGGCGTTGAGGGCTGATAGACCGTCATTTCCTGTACTGAGGTACATTTACACAAGGATGTCTATTCTTGATATATAAAAGTAAGATATAGTCTAGTGCACATTATAAGTGGTCCAATTGAAACGCATCGGGCCGAGGCTATTGACATAGAGCAATTAGAGCATAACCACCGTACTATGAGGCATGGAACCGTGTTGTTAGAAAATCCAAGGAGGCGTGTGTCATGCGTAACTCCTTTAAGACACATACAAAAGTCGCCAGTAGTTGTCATATGCAGCACGCAGATGACTCCTCTTCAGCCAAGGACAAGTTGATAAGTACAGCAAAATGTGATGTAAATAGGTGATAAAGGATAACAGTCTTCACACAGCCCAAGGAAACGAGTGAGGACATATCCGGCACCCTTTTTAACCCCTTTCAGTCCTGACCCCGAAGTCTGTAAACGTAAAGCACCATCTCCATCACCATCACCATCATCATCAAATACTACTAATACTCTCATCAATGCCACTGCTGTTACTACTAGACTTCCTTCTATCTGATTTAACTTCAACATAATGAGGATTAAACAGATCAAACGTCGCCAAGACTTAGCTTAATGTGCGTGAAGCAAAAGTGACAAAGTAACAAAGAAAGAAAAAAAAACTCATACACAAACTGCATACAAAGGCCAAACCCGCGAAAAAGGGAAGTGCAAAGATCAACAGACACTCCTTGATGACCGAATCGCATCTGTTTGAAAATAGACTCACCAATGTACCACAATCAGTTCTTCTGTTGACGAGCAAGATACTGGTCTAGATATTGACCCGATAAAATACTCACCAGTAGCCAACAAGAATACAAGTATTGATCGGGTTGTGTGTAATACATAACATTGCGAACAAGGATCTCTCGTAAAAATTTAGTATATATTTATGACAAACATTGAAAGGTTGTTCTTTCCTTGGACTCCGTGCAAAAATAATTATGCTTTTATGGGGTGTTTGGATATCCTAAAATAAATTGATCAGGTCAAAGTCCTTTGCAATGGCTAATTAAATCCAAAGCCAGCGATCTCATTCATCATCCAAAATATGCACAACAAGCCAAATGGGTATGTTAATAACCAGAGGTTAGATGTATTTACAGAGATGAACTTATTTTGTTCATGGTATTACCTGCAAAAATGTCAATTTGGTGTAATCTGTAGTTAAAGATTTTAATGCTGAGGTCCATAGTTTTCCCTCTCACTTCGGAAGTATAAATTCTGACACAATGAACTTGTTTGTCAGAGAGTATGGTACTATATGGTTCTCAGTTATGTGCCTCATATGACATAGACATGGACAATCTTAATATAGCATTGCGGAAGGCATTAGAAGAATTTGGTATTTGTCTAGCAGAGTCCATTGTAATCTATTGCCACCTAAATCTGATAGACCACCACGTCAAATAATTTTCATACGGGGTGCATGAAAGAGTTTCCGGCCGGATGTAACAGTAATAATCAAGTTGTTAAAGGTGTATTGGAAAAAACATGGTACTGTTCGCCATGTTCAAGGATTAAGGGAAATGTATTACTTATCTGATCTAACCTGGATATCGACATATGGAAATGTGTTGGCTCTGATCATGATAGAGTTAAATTGTGATTGAAGAGGGGTAGGGTAGTTGCTCTGACTACGATAGGGTTAAAGTATGATTGAAGAGGGGTAAGGTAGTAGCTCTGACCACGATAGGGTTACAGTATGATTGAAGAGGGGTAGGGTAGTAGCTCTGACCACGATAGGGTTGAAGTATGATTGAAGAGGGGTAGGATATTATTGTGAAGGAAAATGATGTTAGAACTGCCAAACAAGTTGCAGAATTTTGTTCAGTTAGAGACAAAGAGGAAAAGTGGCTGCTTGACAGGCTAAAGTTTAAAGATGTGATACAAGTTCTGTCACGATCTGTGCCATGGAGAGTGATTAATGTAGGCTTGGCCTGCTTCGCAATGCATGTAAAAGATATGGGTCATACTTTTTAATTTCTGTCTGTTTCATAAAAGTCTTGACCTTTTTAAATTGTAATTTTAACCTTGAGATCATTGTGTTTTCCCTATACTCTATACTATATTTATAACTGTATGATTCTCTGTATATATTGGATATAGATTGATGGTCTTTGGCACAAATAAATATCTCGAATTTACTGAATTAAATTGGGAGGCATTTACGAATGTATGTGTGTGTGTATGTATAATGACACCAGGCATATATCAGTAAACATTGAACGATTATCATCTGTTATGTACTTTAGTTGTCAGATAATCCGTTCATAGATGGTTTTATATTGGTGCGTAACTTTGAGGTTATGCTGAAGGTTGCCTGCAAAGCAATCTTCAGCCCCCAGTGAAGCAAAGCGGCCTACCTTGCACTCTCTGCGAACAAGAGTAGACTTTATAGCTGCATTACACAACCTTGCGCCCTCACTGCTGGTGACTGTGGTGATAGGGGTGGGGGTGGGATTGGGGGTGGGTCACATTAGGAAAATAATTTCCCAATGTAGCTTATACAGTTTAGACAGTATCCTATTTGGCCGAGAGGGAATGCATTTTTGTTCTTGTCCATGCATCGCTCTACTTCTATTCTGTGTGATTGTCCCAAGCAACTGCATTAAGTGCAAATCAAATATCTGGGATGTGTATATGATTGTGATTCGGAGAAAGGAGATATTTCATTTAATTTTTCTTTGTCCGTGCTTTATATGAGAGTAATTTTTTTTTTATGCTACCGGCGCTCAAATAAGCAATCTTTTAATGTGCATCAGTTTTGCACTCCTGAATACACGGGCAGAAATTAACTCAAATAGGAATGTATTAGAAAACTTTAAGCTCAAACTGGCTTAGGTAATTCATAAAATGGATCCTATTTCTAATCTGTAGCCCAAGTACATGGGCTTTATGACTTTAATAAAGAATGATATGTCAAAAAATAAACAAAACAAACAAAGTTGACTAGTTGAACAAATACTTCTGGCTAACAAATTTCTGGTATCTTCCAGAAGCTCTCAAATGTCACATTTACGACATATAATCTTCAGTAATCCTGTTGTATACCCAAGAAAACACCAAAACAAAGAGCGCAAACCTTTCAAATACATTTCTTTCTGACATTCTGACTTACCAATTATCCATTTGTACAGCATGACTGGGCAATCCTCTACATGCATACGTCCCTCTTTAGTAACGAGTTGCAAGCATGTGGGTGATTGACTGACTCTATGAAATTAACAATTTCTATTTATGCAATGCATCCGCATATCTTTGAGGCTATTCAGACATTTATAACAGAACGTAGACGTTTCACCTTATAATTTGGTGTACAATCTACTCGTAAGTTTGCATTGTTTGGCATCAGTTGTATTACTCCTGACCACTATGATTGGTTGCTTGGTACCACATTCTACAGGAAATTAGGATATAATCAAAATTAATCACCTGGGACCGCATTCAAAAAGACTTTAATCTGATCCTGAATTCAATTCTGAAATTAAAGTCAATGTCCTTTGGGCATCGAACTACTGAATCGTTTGCCTAATCTTTGATCTAAACTATCAGGATTAATTAATCTTTGTTTTCCGCTGTAATACGAACTGTGGAGTTTTCATTATATTAAAACAATCTTGATTTAATCCAGGTTTTACTCCTGGATTAAATCAAGATTGATTTGATAAAATGAAGCTATAAATCCTTAAGTTCATATTGTAACGAAAAGCATATATTGGCTTATCATTTAGGTTTTGATTAAATATTGAGCCAAAGAGTAAGTAGTTTAGAGCCAAAACCACGCTGGTTTTTCATTTTTGAACAAAGGTTAAGATCAGATAAAAATATTTGTAAATACAACCACAGGGTTTAAAGATAGATGAGAGGGATTCCCGTTAGATCTAAATATAGATACTCCACAGGCGTGGTTATGCATTAAAAATCAGGTTTGAATTGGTAAATGACGTAACACGGATTAAAAGTATGGTGCCATTCTGATGGAGTCAACAGGTGTTCATTACATAATAGGGATCAACATTACAAAGTCAATATATAGGTGTTCACAAATCCAGTTTGAACCGGAAAATTGCAAAATGAATTTGTATGCAGGTGTGCTTTGGACATACTATACTGATCCAAAGATAAGGTAAACTAACATGAAGCCATTGATAAATAGTATCAGACGAATGTGTCTCAGGAATGTGTTCACAGCCATTGTTAAGTGTTGATTAAGCCAACCCAGGTGCACATATAAATAGCATAATTCATTAGGAAGGAAATTGCATGATAAGCGGCACCACCCTCATTGTAGGCTTGTGTCTGGGATGTTACACTGTTCAGTAGGGATTAAGTCAACACAGGTGCACATATGACATTGCAAAGAAATTTGCAGTGCCGTTAAGCAAAATTAAAGCCATTTTAGTACTGATTACTGACAGGATCTGTAATAAAACTGAATTTTCAAGTGACACATAAAAATCATCACAGTTGGTGCTGTATTATGGACGTTACACATGGTTTTAACTAAAACCGTCAGACGCTTCGTACCTGCTGCATATATTACGTCTTAACCTATTTACCTACATAATGACCTAATCTCCACTCTGTCTTTTTGTATTGTTCTTTGTATGTAAACATGGAGCTTATAAGACAAGTATAGGTCCAGGATAAAAGATACCCTTCATGTTTTGAAAAGTTGTCTTGCTCTGGGAGTGACACAGAGAATGTGCAAAACTGGATGTTGTATTTTACAAGATAGACAGAGACATCACAAACGCAGATAGATGTACTCTACCAGGAATTTAAATGCGGCCCTCAATGTACAGGTAGCTCCTGTACATATAGGGCCAGGCCTGTGTTGCGTAAAACAGATGAAAAGTGACGTCAGGTGAATCTACTTTCTGGATTTTGGGGTCCAACTTTTGCATTTTTATAAATTGACCAAATTCAACTTTTTTCTCGAGTATTCTAAGATAAAACTGGTATTTTTTTCGAATTTCTGCAACACCTTGAAAGTATTTAATGTATTGCGTAATCTGTTGTGCATTTGTGTGACATCATACTAATAATCGCTTTGTGAAAAGTGGTGCTGTTAACTGCGAAAGATAGGATAAAAAAATCCCACAATGAGTTATGCGATTTTATATGTGTCCTTGTGTTGAGTTAATCCCCATCATAGGACCATTGATCACCAATTTTGAATATTCGAGAATATGGGAGACATTGATTGCTCTCTAGAGGTCACTCATGAATAACATTGTCAACAGTTTGTTTTTCAGTCAATCCTTGGAATATTATGAGCCTACTTTAACGTTTTCTCAAAATATTTGTAATCAGTTGAAGATTCAGTATAGTCATGCTGCACTTTCCCCGCTAACCTACCGGTGGTACATATATGAGTCACCATATGTTTTTTCCTTGCCATAAACAAATCCAAGTTGTGATTTTCCTTTACTGCATTTGCCTGATTAAAACTGACGATAAAAGGAAAGATTTCTACAACACTTGCTCTTGCCAGTGTATGCAGTACCAGTACTAAAGGTCCAATTGCTTCATTTTAAATCAATATCTGACTTTACATAAACTGGTTGAAAATAGGAGGCATCAGTTGATCTCCTTTAACTGTAGGATCAACGCCAAGTAGTGTGGCAATGCATGTCATTTCACCCCTCTGTATAAAGTATCACTGCTTAAAAAACATGGAAAACACCAAAGAAACAAAATGAGTATTAATTTTTACACTTTTTATGCTGCCATCCTTACAACGGATTTTGCAACCAATGCTTACGAGTGGACTTTATGTGTAAAACCACTATATTAACGTGTATTCTTCATCACGTTACCTTTTTATTGTTTTCTGTTACATACAATCGATCCAGGACAGACATGTGGTATAGTAACATGTTTTGAATGTTGTGAGCTGGCACAAACAGTCTAAATAAATTGACACGTTTGAAACGCATGCAAAAGCATGAAATCTGATGAGCCATTTTTGTACGCCACATTGCACATGTTGTCCTGGTCTAACTCTTCTCCCCCCCGTCCCCCCTTTTAGCTCAGCTGACTTTTCGAGCTCCACTTCTGACCATATCCACAGGCTCCACCTTTGCCCTGTCTTTATCCACGTAAGAACAGCCAATATACACATTATTAAAGATAATTTTCTGTTATCATTGTAATGCAATAAGTGTTCCCTGTTTTGAAGATCTCTTGGCAATCATAAAAAAAAAATCATGATGAAATGAAGGCAAATCGTTGGTTGCTGAAAATCGAAATGTTGGACAAATCTATACAGCTGAAAAAACACAAGAATATGGTATATTTTGCTTTTGTTCTATGATTTAGTGATACAGTGATTTGTGAATGCAGCTCATTTTCTTTGTTCAATTTAATGTAAAGATGCGACATAATGATGTATAGCAATATCCTTTGTTCATTGCTTTATCTCCATTTCACCTTCTATTTTGCGCAATTTCAGATGATTAACTGCTCGCTCCGAATTGTACGGTTTTACTAAATATTGCGTCAAAACATATTTTCTTGGTAAACAATAAGTAATTAGGAGCTGTGGAGCTTTACTTAGAAATTGACTTTTAAAAACGTTGTTCTTGAACAAATAACTTATACAGGTAGAAAATACCTGTTCCAGTAATTATGATGTTAAGCATGTCGTTTAGTGCTTTATTGTATTCAACAAATGCTAAAATGTTCATGTTGGATATTTCCCCTTTGTGCCAGGAACAAGTAGCTGTATGTTTAGCCATGCATGCCGCCCAGTTTTATCACCGAGAAGCAGCTAAGTGGAGAGGCATTTAATTAGTGACCCAGTACCAGATGACAGCGGATGTTAATCATTAGCTTTGTCTACCATATGAGTATAGTAGACACCCACTGTTCTTATCAGCATAATAAGCATTATGTGCATGCCAAGGAATGGAAGCTTAACTTGGATCCCCCCCCCCCATACCCGGACTGACCATTCATCTACCAAGGGCTTCCTCCAAAGAATTGTTTCAATCATGGTGGTGATCACCTATCTGTGAGAATTGAATTTATCATGGGCATTTGTGCCATGGACTAAATACGTTATGTGTCTCTTGTGATCATAATCTAACGTATCTTTCGTGTAATCGTTTAGCTGCCAATTGGTCCCATGACAAAAAGAGCAACAGTATTGTGATACATTAGAAAATGAACCTTCTGGTATACCTGATTTTTTTTGCATGGACGAGTGCTAAAATACTGGTAAACAATTTTGCTTTAAGTCACCTTTGAAGCGGGTTGTATTCTACACAGTATTGTCAACGCAAGGTATACTGGACTTCTGACCTTAGCATACCCCGTAAGGGGAAAAGATGGTGATGGCATCTCTAGTTCAAATATGGACGACTCAAACTAGATAAACTGGAAAGTGGTATAAAGGGATTAAATGTTACTTAGGTGGAAAATGAGGATAAGAAAATGACTGGATTTTGCAACAGTCTCGGAAAGACGCAAAGGCAAAAGTCAATTCTACACTAGCCGCAAACATTTTGCGTTTTTTTTCAAAATAATGTCATGGGTGGTTGTGAACAAAGTAGCATACTACTTCGTATTTGATTATATTTAACACTGCTAAAAAGATATGTCATGATACTACTGATGAAAGGATAAGCGTTACTGTTACTAGGAATCAGGTGAGTGACATGATACGTTATCTAAAAAATTTGTTCATGCAGCTTTGACATTGAGCATCTGGCATATGGTAAAAGTCATACTTTCTTCACTGTATTATAGAATATTGAGCAAATCAATTGGTACTCTTTCTTTTCAAGTCGGAATTATTGTACCTTTTTTGCTGACAATCTCGATGATTGATCCCAATTAGGTCAATAGCTATATACTGATCACATCATCGTGTATACATTTTAAACCAGTTGAAATTTTTATGCTACCTGTTGATTATAGTGACCTAAACAGTCAATTGGGATTCGTAAAGGATGGAGTAGTTTTTCATAGTTTTTTTGAATGACATAAATGCCCTCTCCAAAGAGAAGAGAGGTACTGTGTCCACCTGCAGCCCACACACTGGAAAATGATTTGGCCGCTTTTGGCAAGATGGGTTTTCAGCCAACTGTGGAGAACACCAGTTGTTGCACATTAACTATTTTATAAACCTGGTAGAGATCTTTTTCAGAAGTGGTAAGGTGGAATGGTCAACAATGTTATTCCTTTTGTATTGTTTTAGGCAGCTGGGGTGGAAGTGAACTCTCTCCTTATAGGTTTAATCTTTTCATAAATCATTTATTATCTGAACTATGCGAGGCAGTTGTAAATATGTGTAAAGGTGGGCACACTCAAATTCTTGTGCATACGCTGATGGCATCACGTAATATTGTAATGCTGGTACTGGAAATGCAGAGCTCATTTTTTTCATGTTTATGCCAAATAATGGTGATTTTCTTTAATTCAGGTCAAATAAAGTGCTTTATCTAATGGAGCTATTATTTGATTGCTTGTCATAGGTAGTGTAAAATTAATAACCCTCCACTAAAAGCAATTCTTATATAAAAAAAGTTAAAATACGAGCAAAGCTTTGGCTTCGCTTCCGTGCCGTTCGACCGGTTTCGCTAGTAGTGTGGCTCATCAGGAACTGAAAATGTCATCGGCTGCAGCATGGTACCGTTAATCACGTAACGTTATGTTCGTTTGCTATCTGATAATACCGTACGTTGACAACAATAGACGTTGCTAACCAAGAAATAGGCTCAACGTCTTGGATGAGCTTGGTGTTTGCTCAGGCTATTTATAGACACACATCCTTTGCCCAGTGACAAGGTGTGAACACAAATATGCAAGTTGCAAATTGTTTATGGGTGCATGTGACTCCCAAGTTACTTTATGGGAGCGGGCATCCATAATCATGTCATAGCTTGTCCTAATGACCAACCTCTGTCCAGTTTATAGAGAAATAAAACTGGGGCTGGGGAAGGGTATTACTCAAATATGTAATGAGACATACAAAAAAGAATGTTTTTATTTCCTTAATGATTGTAAATATTGTTGGGGTATAACTGGAGTGACCCTAAAAATGTGTAGCAGCTGTGAAAAAGGGGGGGGGGGTAATTTAGTTTCTCCCCATATATACATTCTGAATTACTCAGTGACAAGAAAATAAGCATAGACAGTATAAAATTTAGCATAATACGAAGCAAGTATGCTTATTTCCCATCATGTTGAAACCAAATGCTTCCATGGTACAAAGCTGATGAATCCAGAAAAAATATCTCTTTAATCTCAGTGTTTCTGTCTTTTTGAGTTTGGGGGGGTGTTCGAATGTGTTCTAAGATCTGAATCTTGAGGTTCAGACCATTGTGGTCTGCTCTGGCAAAATGTCTGCCTGGAGGCTGTTATACGTCTTTTTTATTTATGTAATGAAAATGCTGCCGCATCCTGTCCATTAGTGTACGCGAGGTCTGACCCACATATTGCTTGTTGCAAGTACCGCAGGTCAGAAGATAGATCAGGTTGTTATGGTTGCAGGAGCCACCTCGTGGTGTGCTGTATGAACGTCCAGTCTAGCCTTGGGCAATACCTGCATGTTCTCGAATGGCAGGGATTTTGTTCCGTGGGGTTCCCCACATTAGATGTTTGCCCAACTGTGGAATATTTTGTCCGTGACTTCACCAATATGTCTTTTAGGTTGGTTGCTCTTCTATATCCTACCGTTACCTCTTTGTCCCCCAAGACATTGCCGTATCTAGAGGCCTGTATGGTGCCCCAATTGTCCTGTATAATCCTTCTCAGGGGTGGTGATGTTGGGTGATATGTGGTGATCAGGAACAGTTTGTCCTGACCTGTGTCACGTGTATTTTGTGTGTTTCTATACTGCAGAAGAGTGTGCCTATCTAGGGCTTTTACTTTCTCATAGGTATCACTCAGGAGTTCAGTTGGGTAGCCCCTCAGTGTGTAGTAATGCATAACCGGTGTTGCATATTTTTCAAAATCTTGTTGGTGGGTGCGAGTCCGTTTTACCCTTAGTAACTGACCATATGGACCTGCTGTTTTGTTGTGTTTTGGATGTGCAAAATTGTAATGTGAATAGGTGTGCGTATCTGTGGGCTTCGTGTAAAGGTCAGTGTACAATTTATTGTTTTCATCAAACTTGACCATAGTGTCCAAGCATGGAATTTGTACAGAAGAGTGTTGTTCTGTGAATTTAATGGTTGTGTGACAAGAATTTAAATGTTGTATAAATTCTTGGAGACTGGTCTCCCCGTGTGTCCATATACAAAAAATATTATCAATTAATCTCCACCACTTTTCTGGTTGTAGTGGAAATTTAAGAAGTTTATTTATTTCTAGATCCGCCATGAAAATGTTGGCATATGAAGGTGCCGACCTTGAGCCCATTGCAGTTCCACTTGTTTGTAGATAATGGTCACCATTGCATTAAAAATTATTGCAATACAGAACCAGCCTTAGTAATTTTATTAAATCATGTGTGGCTGGTTTTTCTTATGGTCCCCTGTTCAGTAACAAGGCCCTTGCTGTTGCTCTCAAACCTTCCTCAGTGGGAATATTTGTGTATAATGATAATACATCTAGAGTAACCAAAAGGGATCCCTCGAGAGAGGAGGGATAGGCTCTATTTTATTTATGGAATCATGTGTATCCTTTATGTAGCTGAGAATATTTGCTATAATAGGTCTGAGAAAGTAATCTACAAACCCCGAGATTTTTTTCCCTGGGGCAATCATTGGCACTTGATATAGGTCTACCTGGTGGTGGTAATATGCCCTTGTGGATTTTGGGGAGTATATAGAAGCAAGGGACCTTTGGCTCCTTTACATATAGGAAGTCAAATGTTTCCTTTGTAATTGATTGTTTCTCCACAAAATCAGAGAGGCAAACTCGTATTTTCTCATTATGGGTAGCAGTAAGATTGCCATTTACCAGCCTATAGTGATCTTTGTTTTGAAGTAATTTGTTGACCTCTTTTATGTAATCATTGGTGTCCATGATTACAATTGTTGGACCCTTGTCGGCCTGTTTTATGGCTATGTGTGGGTTATTCTGTAGTTCTTTCAGGCCCTGTCTTTCTTCAGGTGTCAAATTGTTGGACCCTGGGATTTTAGGTGTATACTGTGCTACTTGATGTTTTACAGTCCTACAGAAAGCGGTGATATTTGGGTCACCTATGTGTGCATCACTGGGGGTGAAATTGCTTGTTTTTTTTCAAGGACTTGTGAGTAAAAGGGACCGTGTTGTCCCCTTGAGTGTCTGATTGTGTGGATTGACCTTCATTGGTACTTGTTTTTGGACTTTCTGTGATTTCAGGCTGTGACTGATCTTTGTAGAAGTAAGCCTAAAGTTTCATAGATCTGAAGAACTTATCTGAATCCCTACATATTTCTCCCATGTCTGGTTCTTTAGGTGTAGGGCAGAAGGACAGACCCTTGCTTAGTATACTCTTCTGTGCGTCAGAGAGAGTGTAAGATGATAAGTTCACTGTAAGGTTTTGAAGGATAAGTATACTGTTAATGCCCTACAAGGCATTGTTTGAATAATTGAAATTCAAATCTGGTGGATGTATGTACTTAAACCTGCAATGGTTGTGTGGATTAAGTAAAGAAAGGACCTAACTTACCCTAGGTGTGGTTTCCTGGGTTGCAAAGGCTGCTGAGGTGCATGCTTTACCTGTGGGAACATCTGAATGTGAACACAGAAGATCGTCTTTACTGAGCGATAAAGGGAGGTGGTCTGTATTGAATGTATTAAGTCCAACACTATTGGTGTTTTGTGTGGTCAAGTCCAACAAATTTGAAGTAGCAACTGTCTCAAACAAACATGAACTGGAATCAACATGGTTGCAAAGAGGTTCACAAAGTGTCAGCCCTAACGTCGGCCCCTGGGGCCTCGCCAATTGTGACGGAACCCCCTCTGCCAGTGCCACGCCTCGTTGTTTGGTTTTGCCAGTGGGGCTGATACTGGTATGGCTGATAACGCGCTGGTGTTGAGCCAGCCAGGAAAAGCTACTCATCAGATCGGCAATCATCTGTGTCTGGCTGGGTGTCAGATTCAATCCATGATGCGGTGATCGGGTCCTTGATGACGGGCGGTTGCGATTGTTTTGATACTGAGGACGGAGGGGTGGGGTGGGGGTGGGGGGTGCCGAAACGTTGTTGTTGTGTCGGTTCCCCCTTCCATGACTGAAACCATGTGGTTGCTGGTTGTTAACACTGTTGTTTTGACGCTCCTCCTCTGTGGGCAGCGCCCGGGAAAGCATAGGGGAATTGTTGCCCCTCTGTGACCCGTTCAACCAAAAAAACAGTCGGTGTCGGCTCGAAGAGAATCCTGTTTAGCTTTTTTAAGTTCCTCTAGCTTCTTGTTTTGTTTTGGAAGTAAGGAACTTTTGTCCCTGTCGACCAGTTCAGTGAGAAAATCCTCGGCAACTTTGTAGTTGGCCGCCTCATTTGCACAGCAGTATCGCAGACTTGATAACTCGATTTTAGCTTGCTGGTCTGCCTCAGAGGCTAGTTGTAGTTGCATGTCTCTGAGCTGGGAGAGTTGAGTTTTTTCTGCATTGAATGCCGTCTGTTTCCAGTCTTCCATAGCTCGTCCAGATGGCTGGACGCCCTGCTGAAACTTGGGAAAATAGCGTAGTTTACCAGGTATCACGTTGCTGTCCAGACATTTCCTGTAAAATTCGGTGCATAGCTTGGCCTTTGTCAGCTTACCAAGGGCCGTGCGTGTTGAGCAGAAATTACTCTGTGCCCTTGGGGGGATGAGCTTGGTAGTTCTGTCCCTCTCGCGTGCAGGAGAAGGAGAAGTTTCTCTGCTGTGTTCATTTTGTTCAACGAAAAACAACTGGTTGTTGTTTTCCTGTGATTGGATAGTTGCCCCTTGTGTGTTATGACTTTGATGCTTCCTTGCCCTTTGAAGTAGTGGAGATTTCGGGCGGGTTTCCCTGCGTCCTTGACCCAAGTGGGTGTTCCCGTCACTGTTAGCACCAGAGCGTGCATTTGTTACAGTGGTAGTTGTGTTAGTTGTGGTGTCTTGTACCATAATGGTTGGAACCTTAGATTCAGACGAGGCTGATTCATTTTCCGTGCGATTAGCCCACAAAGTGGAGGACCTTTCAGGAGTTGTCAGAGGTGTCTTGAACGTATCTGAGGTGAGGTGAGGTGCTGTGATTGCATCGACAGTCGCAGACAATGACAAAGTTGTCGATTGACTAGTAGTTGGTTCCTCTAAAGGTGGGGAATCCACTCTGACCTCTCCTAGATTCGATGTGATGCGATCCAGCTCTAGTTCTGGGTCACATGTGATCCTATCAGAATGTTCACTGCGGTGGAGGCAATTCCGAAAAGATTAGCAAATTGAAAATACGAGCAAAGGTATGGCTTCACTTTCGTGCCATTCGACCGGTTTAGCCAGTAGTGTGGCTCATCAGGAACTAAAAATTTCAACGGCTGCAGCATGGTGCCGTATATCACGTAACGTAGTGTTCGTTTGCTATCTGATAATACCGTACGTTGACAACAATAGACGTTGCTAACCAAGAAATAGTCTCAACGTCTTGGATAAGCTTGGTGTTTGCTCAGGCTATTTATAGCCACATCTCCTTTGTCCAGTGACAAGGTGTGAACACAAATATGCAAGTTACATATTGTTTACGGGTGCATGTGACTCCCAAGTTCCTTTATGGGAGCAGGCATCCACAATCATGTCATAGCTTGTCCCAGTGACCAACCTCTGTCCATTTTATAGAGAAATAGAACTGGGGCTGGGGAAGGGTATTACTCAAATATGTAATGAGACATACAATAAAAAATGTTTTTATTTTCTTAATGATTTTAAATATTGTTGGGGTATAACTGGAGTGACCCTAAAAATGTGTAGCAGCTGTAAAAAAGGGGGGCAATTTAGATTCTCCCCATACATATACATTCTGAATTGCTAGGTAACAAGAAAATAAGTATAGACAGTATAAAAATCATTTGGTCTCAACGTGATGGGAAAATAAGCATACTTGCTTTGTATTATTTAAAAAAAAACACATATTTTTTTATTCAATATATTCAATGTTTCTTTTATATTCTGTATACACTTTAGAGTAGATCTGTAGAAGAAACTCTGATCAAACGAAGTTACGCTTCATTGCACAGTGTCAATAAGCAGACAAAGTCTGATCACTAGTTCGCAAGAGTACCTGTAGAGCGCTCAAACATGCATATGAACTGAGTGCAGAGTCCCATCAGAAGTTATCACAGATGGTGCTTGGTTGCATCAAAAGTTATCACAGACTGTACTTAAAGTTAAGGCATTTTCTGAGTTCGATAGGGCAGAAATTGACTCATCACTGTGTCACATAAAGCACCTTTAAATGTCCATTTAATAGGATGTGTAGCCACCATGGTTGTCAATGCACTGTTGGCAGCGTTTTTGCATGCTGTAGACGAGCTTTCTCACAAATGCCTGAGGTATACTGTCCCACTCCTCCAGAAGATGATGTCGTAGATCTGCAAAGTGTGAGTTAGTACCCATCTTCTGGTACACATTTCTTTTCATATGGCTCCACAGGTGCTCAATCGAGTTGAGGTCAGGTGAGCATGCTGGCCATTCCATCACCTCAACACTCTCACTATCCAGGTAATCACGAACCACAGCTGAAACATGTGGCCTGGCATTGTCGTGCATCAGCATGAAGTTGTCTCCAATGGCACCCGCATATGGAATAACATGGGGTTCCAGGACATCCTTTATGTACCATCTGCTTGTCTTTGTTCCTTCCATAATGACGAGATCTGTCTTGCCATTAGCAGAGATACCCGCCCACACCATGATGCTGCCCCCTCCATAATCAACTGTGGGCTGAACACAACAAGCAGCTTGTCTCTCCCCTCACCGTCTCTATGCACGAACACATCCATCACTTCTGTGGAGGGAAAACCGACACTCATCAGTGAAGAGAACATTGCTCGATCCTGCATGTGTTGTACGGACATGTTCTCTTGTCCACTGCAGCTGAGCAACCTTGTGATCTGGGGTAAGAAGCGGCTTTTTCACCATGCTTCGGGACCTTAAACCAGCAGCATGCAGTCTGTTACGAACAGTCTGGGTAGACATGCGTCTTTGGTGAGGATTGGCTTTCTCTAGCTGGCTGTGAATATCAGGACCTGTGCGGCTCCTACTCCTCAGTGCTGCATTGACGATGAAACGGTCTTGTTGCCTGGTGGTCAGCTTTGGCCTTCCCGGGCATGGTAAATCTGCAACATCATTTGTGTTTCGGTACTTTCTCAACAACTCATTGATGGATTTGTGGTTCACACCCATTGCCCTTGCAACAGCTCCAACCTATGGCTCTTGCCCTGTCCATTTTGGATAGCCTTGGCATGGTGATGTTCACAGTTTGACCAGTGATGGCGAATCCATAACTGACAAAAACAAAACAAAAACAAAAACACAAAACATGCCTTTATACCCATGATTGGCACAGTTTCTGGCCACATTACACAGGTATGGTGAGAAAAATCAATGGTCAGGAGGGCCCTGACAGGGGCAGGAAAGACCACACATGATCCTTTCTGCGAAGTGCACTTTTTGACTTTGTGTCACATTCAGCCCATGTGCAGTCAAGCATGGGCTCCAACTCTGCTCATCTTTACACATGATGTAATCAAAGGATTATGCTACACATACATGTGCGTATCTTTAGATTACCTAAAAAAAGTATGGGTACACCAATAAATTATTTAAGCAGAGGGTTATTAATTTTGCCTAGTTTAGTAGATGACATGGACAACTATGGCACAGTATTAAGTGGTCATGGCTCCATTGGATATCATGTCGACCATCACAGTAACAGTTCCACATGTTCATATTTTGAATATGGAGATGTTCGAATAGTTTAATCAGGCTCAGTTACCCAGACAAAAGGCATTAATAGAATACTTTATATGTACCAGTTCTATTGTATACTATGGAACATACTGATCTTCAAAGTCAAATATCAAAGTCAAAATATCTTCACCTTCCATGTTAGCTTGATTTTGACTTAACTGCTTAACAACAAGGCCCTGGCACAGGACAAACAAACCTTATTTACAGGAGCACAAGGCAAGACAGCATGACAAGTAAAACAAAATTTGTAAAAGAAAGTATACCACCAAGATTTTACATAAAAGCCCCATGTGTACAAATACAACTTTTTCCAGTGTGTGACTTAATTTTATAAAATAACATTAGATGGAAAACACCTGCTACCTTGGCGATGTTCTAATATACGGATATAAGTTATTCCAGGCATGGCTGCCTCTCAAAGGTTTGGTCATCCGATTCTGCATTTTGTTACCCCTGGCATTGTAATTAAGACCCAAATATTGAATTGGCTGACTTAGATAAAGTGGCGCTTTATCATTGATACATCTGTACATTAAAGCATAGTCACACAGAAGTATGCGTTAATTTTCAGCTATATCAGATCAGGTGTGACTACTCTAGATGGATTATCAAATGAAGCTTGCAATTTAGCTTTGTCAGCTCGATGTTGTAGTCATAGAAGCTTTTGTTAGACAAAGAATGCTATAATTTCCATACATGGTGTCATAATAATCATAGAAACTCAATATTTGTAACTGTGCATGTGCTCTATTTCTTTTCAATCCAGTATTTATCTCTGGTATTGTCTGATATTTTACAATCTTGCTTGTTCCAAACAAAATCCATTTGCATTTCTAAATTTTCAAGGGTATTTATTTTTTAAGAAAGCATTCTAGAGCATTGATTAGAATAAACTTTAGACAATAGTGCATTTCATTGGCACTTGAGGATTCGTAAAGACGAACCATGTCGTCAGTTTAATAAGATAATTTGGGGGCTTAATTGGTAGATCGTTTAATTTTGGGCATAGAAAAAGAAAATCTAAATTTTCTGTGCCTGTACATTCTTTCTTCACAACATTAAATGTCTGAAGCAAGTCACTTTTATATTGTCCAAAAATCACTTTTTTTCGACTTTTCTCCTACAGGCTGAGTTAAAATTCCCATTCTTTCACTTGAATTTAATTTTCCCGTACATCTATAAATAATCTATTACAATTTATTCTATCAAATGCTCTGCTGATGTCCACAGATACCAACCAAGTTTTCTGCTTATTGTCTTTTCGTAGAGTACATAAGCCTTTTAGTGCAAAACACTTATGTTCAAGGGTAAAACACTAATGGTATGCTCCATTGTAGTCCCCCAAAATGCCATTTTTCTCACAAAAGTCATATATTGCACTTACAAAACTGATGGGGATACCTTATTAACATTTGATGTGATCCATACCACAATAGGTGTTTAAATTTTCAAGCCTGCCATCTTTAAACAGAGACTAGACAATTCCTTTCATGTCCATGTAATAGTCGTGTGAACTGTTTCAGGTAATTAACACACATTTCAATTTTTCACAAGTGAAGTGTGTAAAATAAAACTCCTATTCTTTAAAACGCTTGGAATCAAGTCTTTACACGACAATTTCCCCATTTTAGTTTATTAATTGACTGCTGTACTTCATTCCCTGTTATGATTATATCATGGAGCATGCCATAGGGATTGAGAACTGTATTGTCGGCCTCACCATTACCATAGTGTAACTGTTGAATGCACTTCTCACAACTATCACTGATGGGCTGTACACCCATCTCACGCCAGTATTCACCTAAAACGATATTTACTTCAGGTCTTCATTCATACGACCACGGTTGTTTGGGACACAAATCAGTGAAGCGTATGAGTTGTTACCATGTAATTACTGCAACATTCTCCAGTAGGCTCGTGTTTTCTTAGAACCTTTCTGTGAATTAGTAACATTATTTTTACCGTGTGTTGGATTCTTTTTGTTATGGTTTTTCATTTGCACTTGTCTTTTAATTCTTATATATTAGTCCCACAGATCTCGAATAACCTCGGGTGATGCCAAACCGCTGTTAGACCATTGCCTGTATAGCCTACTGGTGTGTTTGTGGTTCCATTTGAGTTACCCGATTTCTTTATCCCAAAATCTACCTCCTTGTTCTCGGGTCACCTTCTCCCCAGCAATGCTGTCTATATCTGTCACTTAAAATACAATTTGTTTCCAGTCAGGTCAAGTTTTGTTAGCACAGCAGTGCGCGCCATGATTGTTATCAAAATTAGAAGAGAAATTCGCCAAACAAACTGAAAAATTCGTTCTCCACCTTCCATTTGACTGAACGACAATGTGGTCTACTGTATGTACTTTTGTTACAAGTATCCATGTTGAAACTTACTAGAATTGTCTTATGGTTACTGCCTAAGGCATACCGTCCTACTTCAGTGATCGTAATTGAAGTGTGTGTGTCAGCACACACTTTTCTGTTTTTCTAGGAATTCTTTCTTTCTTTCTTTCTTTCTTTCTTTCTTTCTTTACAGGCAAATTTGTCCGACATTTCATTTGAAAAGTATAACACGTACAAACTCCAAACTTGGCACAATTATACTTCTATAGATCAAGTCCGGCCTTTTTATAATGAGAGGTCATGCTTTTCAAAATTATGCAAATGAAGGCTAATTAAAGTTTTAAATCTTCAATATGCTATACAGTGCATTCCACCTAGCTTGAGCTCTGGGGGCCGTCTCATTAGTTGTGACCACAGTGCTGGTGGGCCAAACAGCCTATCACTGACCTCTTTGCCCTGCCACTCACCCTGGCTGCTATAATTAGTGGTGTTTGTAAACAGGTCTACATGGGTGCTGCTGTAGACATTTATATGGGTTTTATTTTCACTTTTGTAGCATCAAATAATTGTTTTTTTTACAAAATAATCTGGCTAAAGGGACACCATTTTACTGTGGAGCTGGCCCTGCTATGTGTCTGCCACCCCACCAAACACACATGACCAGTGACAATGAATGATTGGTACCAAATGGCCAGTTTATTCCAAAGTCCTGGCAAGTGTAACCACATCAAAATAAACCATGCCATTTCCTTCTTACGTTTATGTGTATTTTATTACCCCCAATAGATTTCACTCATAGTCCACAGCCTTTATCAACATGTAAGACCTGTAGGACATTTTACAGGGGTGTCACATCGCAATTAAGCTGCAAACAAGCCATAATCCTGGTATATATTTTACAATATGTGACATCAAAATGACCCTTTGAAAATGCGGCATCCCTCGATTCATTCAGGACAGGAGTCTTCATTTACTGTCAGTAAAATTTGTATCAAAGGGATATACTGAGTATTCTTATCTTTTAAATGAGGGGGCTCTGATTTAAAATTTTTGACAATCATAATAGAATATAATATCTGCTCATGATTTGTGATATTCTGACCTTTTTTATTTGGTTCACACACTGTATTAGCAATGCAAATTTGAAAGAATTAGCAAAGAGCATATCCTCTGGGTTCATCACTGAATGAGTGAATTTTTTCATATAAACATTGGCTGCATTGATTGTATAGGTATGTCTGTTTGGTAATTTAGCTTTAAGTTAATGTTTTCTTTCTGGACAGGAGTCAGTTCAGTGGCTGTTAAAGAAAACATTTTGGACTACATTATTCATATACAATTGCACAGTCCAAGAAATGCTCAAGATCCCTGCTCACGCAGTCTATCATTAAAGTGTGTGTATCAACACACACTTTACTTTCTTTCTTTCTTTCTTTCTTTCTTTCTTTCTTTCTTTCTTTCTTTCTTTCTTTCTTTCTTTCTTTCTTTCTTTCTTTCTTTCTTTCTTTCGTTCTTTCTTTCTTTCTTTCTTTCTCGTTCTCTATCTTTTTCTCTGTCTCTCTGTCTCTCTGTCTCTCTCTCTCTCTCTATCTATACCAGCAAATTTGTCTGACACTTTTCTCGGACACTATTATACATAGGAAGTCCAAACTTGGCATGATTGTACCTCCATAAAAGGAGTTTGACTGTTTTATACAGAGAAATGAAGGTGTTTAAAATTATGCAAATTAGGGGCATTTGAAAAATTTTCAATCTTGCATATCTTTAAAAGTATAATAGAGATATCATTCCAACTTCTACTAGGGGGTTGTTGACCACTGTGCACCTAATCACCTAATGAATTAAAAATAAAGGTTGTAGCAATTAAAATTGATAAAAAGCACCATTACAAATTTTCAATCTTGAATAACTTCAAAGCTATAATAGATAGAGATGCCATTCCAACTTCTACTCCTGTTTTATGGAATAGTCATATATTGACATAGCAATGTGCTTTGAAGACACACACACTGATTTGCTATGCAGCAAATCATCTTTCTTTCTTTCTTTGCAGTCAAATTTGTCCGACATTTCATTTGAAACGTATTATATGTAGAAACTCCAAACTTGACACAATTATACTTCTATGGATAAAGTCTGGCCTTTTCATAATGAGAGGCCATGCTTTTCAAAATTATGCAAATGAGGGCTAATTAAAGTTTCAAATCTTCAATATCTTATATACTACAGTAGATGTGGTTCCGAATGTATAGGAGTTCGATCATAGCAAGGTAAAGGTCATCTCAAATGTCAAGGTCATGTCAAGGTCAAAGGTCATGTCAAGGTTAAAGGTCAATTTTAAGCCAAAATGTCATTATTTAGGTCTAGGTTCACTTCAGGTAGAGGTCCTCTCAAGGTCAAAGGTCATTTCAAGGTCAAAGGCCTTTTTCGGTGGTGGCTTTCTTCTAGCAATAACTTGGTCAATTTTTATCCAATTTTCATCATGTTGGGCTCAAATTGTACCTATTGTTACCTTGCACATTTCTTAAATTTACATGTGACCTATCAAGTTCAAAAGTCAAGGTCACATCGACCTTTGAAAGTTTCATCCAGTCATACCTTGGCAAATCTCCATTAAATTCTAATCATGTTGGACTCAAATTGTAAGTATTGCTCAACTGGACATTTTTATAAGAACATGTAACCTCAAAAAGGCAAAGGTCAAGGTTATTTAGCCCTTTGAAAGTTTCATCTTGCCACAACTTGGCCAATTTTACTCCGATTTGGTTCATGCTTGGCTTAAATTGTGGGTATTGCAACACTGTGCAATTTTCATGTGACCTGAAAAGGTCAAAGGTCAAGGTCATTTGGACCCTGAAATTTGCATACAGCCATAAGCTTAATGGAATGTGAAGAGCTAAAGGATAAAAGTTGTAGCATTTAATATTTACAACCTTTGAAGGCACACAGACATATTTGCTTTGAAGCAAATCTTCTTTTCCAGTTTCTTTCTTTCTTTCTTTCTTTCTTTCTTCCTTTCTTTCTTCTTTCTTGTATACCAGCAAATTTGTCCCGACACTTTTCGCTATTAAACATAGCAACTCCAAACTTTGCATAATTGTACCTCCATACAAGGAGTTTGACTGTTTTATACACAGAAATGAAGATGTTTAAAATTATGCAAATTAGGGGCATTTGAAATTTTCAATCTCGAATATCTTCAACACTATAATAGATAGAGATGTCATTCCAACTTCTACTAGCGGGTTGGTGACCACTGTGCACCTAATGAACTAAAAATCAAAGTTGTAGCAATTTAAATTATGCTAAATAGCATCATGAGAAATTTTAAATTTTGAATAACTTCAAAGCTATAATAGATGGAGATCCCATTCTAACTTCTATTCCTGTGTTTTGGAATAGTTGTACATTGCCATACCAATATGCTTTGAAGACACACACACTGATTTGCTATGCAGCAAATCATCTTTCCTAGTATTCTCAATGCATGTGTACAGCGTTTGCTGTCAAAGAATAGTCAATATTTCACCACTATGCCTAGTATGAATACCATATCACGAAGAGGGTAAATTGAGTACTTTTAGCTCACTTATCTCCAGGAGCGATTCTAGGAGGTCACCGTTAAAATTCAGTTTATTTGCTGCCCTAAATTGTTGCAATCTTCATTAAAATCTCCAAACACAGCATTCTATTCCTTCTTTCTCAAAACTGCTAATATTCCCAGTTAATTCGTTCATTATATTATCGCAATCATCTGTGCAAGAGGTGTCAATTGAAAAATATATCAAACCTAACATTATCATGATTATTGCGTGTGAACCCATTTTTACTTATACCACTTTTCCTCCAAATTGGTCATATAACGAGTTTAAAACATTTTCATCTAGTAGATTCATGTTTGCCATTAAGAATACAATGCTGATGCCATTGCCTGCCCTTTTTGAGTGTCTTTGAACCCTAGATGGGCCAATCTATCTGTTATTATGGTGTATATTCAAGTACATATCATGCTGGCCGGCATTGTAGCATATTTCGATGATACAGTATAAAAAAAAATTCTTTTCGTTTTGTAAGTCCATATCCATTCACTTTTGGCAATAGCGACATGTGAGCAAATGTCTGCTATTGTTGGAATAGAATGATGGCATCTAGTAAAGTCTTGGTGGTAAGGATGTCATGGGTAACCAAGGAATGTGACCCTACTCCAGCAGTGACTGCTGCCGCAGTTTCTGGTGCCCCGTCTATAACATAATGTGGTCACCAGACGGGCCAGTTTACGAGCAGCTTATGAAATATACTTTAACAATGGAGGTCACTTGACTGTGTGGCCACAACAAAGGCCCATTCTGCCGCAAAGTAACAAGAAACAGTCTGATTTTAAATTGACTTGCTTTATTCATAATTCAAATCATGCCAAGTGTACCTTTTACGGAAACTGAACCCGTATAGTCGAAACCAAAAATGACAACCAGACATTTTCTATTTGGGAGATACTGGAGAAGTCTTGCACTCTGAAGAGAATAAAAGAGATAATATATTTTTCTTCAGAGAAATAAAACAAAGCAAAACAAAACTATACAAACAAAACAAAACAAAAAAACAGAACAAAAAACCTAAGGAAACAAAACAAAAAAGAGAGAAAAAAAGGAAAAATAACACAAAACAAAACACAAAACAAAACAAAACAAAAAAATATTGCAAGGCATATCCCAACTAAGTTTGAAGTGAAGCTCTTGTATAGTTTTGTGGGGAATTATACAAACACAATGGAAACTTGTACCCATGCATTTACTATCCGAAGGAAGGTGTTTTATGATCAATTATTATACAAGTTCGAAAAAAAGTTTAAAATCAGGGAATAATACTAGTGCCACTGAAAATAGCTTTTTGGGGGAAACTCAGCCAGACTATTTTCTTACCATGCTTGAAAATAACACTTTGACAGAATATATCGATAATTGCAAAAATACTTAAATTTTATTACAAAAGAACAAGGAAAACACACAGAAGCATCGCAACACATGTCAAAATAATAATGCTTTGTTACGTCATAGGTGCTGAAAGCAAACTTAACAAACATGCCTGGGAACCGTCCAGACAGGGCTTGTATAAAAAAGGACAAGTGAACCAAATGTCACAGCTGCGATATTGGAGACTATAGCGAAAAAGACAACTATAGTCAGCTTTGATACTGAAGTTTGCCGACAAAAAGAATAACGCCTGGCCCATAAATGCTTCCCAGTGAGTAAACATTAATGACAGTTTTTCCCTGATTCAATTAAATACACTGTTACATGATATCATGCCTGTATTTAGGGCACGACCTGATACTACGTATACCCACTTCACAATTACATACACAAAAATATATTTGAGGAAAACTTGTGGACAACTGAAATACACAGTGCCATTACTTACATGGTAAGTGGTAATAGTTGGTGGTCAAAAGGCAACAAATGACCAATACGATGTTACTATCTAAAACCCATAATGGTGCATTTAACATACCATTGTAACGCAGATGATTCTTATAGCACATCAGATTAAGCACCCTGTGTTTGGCAAGTGCTATTACAGTACAATATATAACAGCGATAAAACGCATGCATTGTGATATTGTAAGGATTGCTTTACAGGATGCTTTGTTTTACAAAATGTTAAACCGGCGAACCTTCATCAAATTGGTGAAGAATGTCACGATGCCAAAATAATCCATCTTCTCACAAGGGACGCATATATAGTGTTTAGTAGTACTGAAGGTTTTAAGACCAAACTGATATTGGCTGAACTTTTATCTTTTTAAAACTGGATTTTAAATGCGTCCCAGGTGTAAGTGTAGTACAGCATGAGAAGCTCCTTCGGATTACTTTTATTCTTACCTACTGTTTACTGTTGTACTTTTTAAAACAAAACTAGACGATTATTTAGCAACTACCCCTCTTTCACGCTTACATCTGTAATGTGGCTCTTGCAATTGCACAATTTTAGACCATTATTCAAATATATTTGGCCATTTAAGTTTACATAGTACTTTCTTCTGTCTTTTCACATGGTGTGTTGGTTGACCGACATTTCTGAAAGAATAGAAGCGATCTTCATGCAGTTTACGTGTTAAAGGAGTTTCTGTCTATTACGTTGGACGTGTGTTTGTAACTGCTCCAAGGCTGTCAAGCTGCTCCAAGGCTGCCAAGCTGTCCTATGACAGATTGTGTTTTATCTTCTATACAGTATACACGTTGTCTTCACCTCTGCAAAAGAATGTTAACATAGAGCTGTGCCATTTTTGCCAAATGTGATGCTTTGTTAATCTTATTTGTATGTTCAAAACCCCCCAAAAAGTTGAAACAAGTTAGTTCAAAGGTGCAAGAACAAACGGTACATTTAGCTCTAGAGACTAGTCCTGCAATGGCCATTGTCCAGAAGTACTGATTACAGTCCACGCATACTGGTCACTGTCCACAGTTGCTGGTCACATACAACAACACTAAATACACATTATACTAGCATATTCCAAGCAACAGTCACCTTCTAATTGCAAGAGCAGTCTCCCATGAAAATTTATTAGGTAGATATGATGTCTCTATTTGAGATGTTATATAAATGATGTAGTAAAGATGTAAACCTAACAATCGTAACAATGCGTGTATGAGGGAAGTTATTTCTAAAAGTTCTGAGTCCCTACCATCAAATTGATTTAAACTACTACTTAGTTTGTTTGTTTGTTGTTGGTGTTTTTTTTTTTTTTTTTTTTTTTTGGTACCTGTTTAAGGTCAGGTGAGACATGTTTTCCTTCACGCTGCATTTCGCATTCATTCCCTCATAATAAAAATATCATAAATTTGCAGCCATATCTATCTTGATACACTGGATTTCAAACTTTCTTTTTTGATAAGTGAAAGGATTTTGATCATAGATGGTTCTTGTTTACTTGGATTATCGGTGCAGTTTTCGTGGGAATGTTCAAAACTGTTGTCGGCTTCTGTTTTTCATGACAGTGATTATTTTTATGTTGTCAGCATGAAATTTTAACCTCCTCAGTTATTAAAAGGAATAATGTATTGCTGGGTGGATATTAAAGTCTTGCTGATACATTGGTAATGTTAATGTTGATGTATCGATATTCGGCCATGAAATTTACTCATAATTGTCTCACACTGATGCATTGTAAATCAACTGTCCACATTTGTTGTGATGACTTCCTACTGACACGCGATCTAGGTCTTCAATCAGTCAGGCATCATTCTCTCTCTCTCTCTCTCTCTCTCTCTCTCTCTCTCTCTCTCTCCTTCTCTCCTTCTCTCTCCCTCTCTGTCTGTGTGTGTCTCTCTCTGTATGTATGTATATATGCTTGTGTGTGTGTGTGTGTGTGTGTGTGTGTGTATGCTGGCAGTTGACACGTGTCTAACTGTTCATATATTTTTCATGTGAAGATAAACATGATTTCACATTTTATGTTCAGTCACAATAAGTCTTCATAAAATTTCTTTCACTACCAATGCATCAAATTACAGGGCAATGAGTGACTTTGTGCCATTCAAAACTGACATACATAACAATTACCCTTCACAAACTATTCGTGAATACTAATAGAGCTAATACAGGCAGCATACTTTAAACAGAGCACAGGATCATCAGGATCTGATTTTTGATTTGTCTAAAACATTAATAATCATACGTGGATGGATCGAATGAGGTACATGTTTCCCACAATATAAAAAATTGTGGTTATGTTTATCAGAAACATTAGCTGACCAGAGCTAATGTGATGGGTGGTCTTGACCCGGCTTCCTTACATCTGGCAGTGCCTGCAGTTTAGTTTTTTTTTTACTTTTGAGAAGCTGCTTGTCAGATCAATTTCAAACTTGAGCATGATTTACCTTGTGTGAATCTGTACAAAGGTTGGTCAACTGGTCAGTGATTTCTTATTTCAAATGATCTTTTGGCCAAATGTTAGAGAAGTATGTGACCCAACAAGTACAGTGTTTAGTAATAACTGTGTGTTGGTTTCAAATAACCACTTTTATATTCTTTGAATATCCGTACATATACATATTATATTTTCTGTATTTTTCTCCAGAAGCACTTCCTAGTAGTCATCACCCTATTCCGCAGTCCGAACTCTTTGCTCTCCATAAGATAGCCTGTTGCTGTGTTATATACAATTATATATATATATATATATATATATATATATATATATATATATATATATATATATATATATACATGTATATATTTATATATATATACAGATATATATATATTATATATATATTATATATATATATATATATATATATATATATATATATATATATATATATATATGGACTTCCTGTTGTCCATCTTGCACTAATTCACGTTGTTCATCATGTGCTTTAAAAAGATGCCTGTAAATGCCTTGGAACTCCAAATGCTGAGCTTTGTCACAAGCATGACCTTAACCATGTTGTGAAGGTCAAAGAAGTTGGTCCTTTGTAAAAGCTGAATTTTGCTCACGTTTTAATGATTGAGATAATCCAGAAATTCACAGAGCAGCAGCATGTATATGATGAATTTTGATTTCTCGTTACGTGAAAAAGACATCTAGAGTAAAAGGAAGACACTGATCTTTGAGGTAAATGTTGATGTCAAGAGAGAAAAAAACTATGGTGGATAGGTTGTCATATCTTTCAAACCTCCTTTCACCCCCCCCCCCCAAAAAAAAAACAGTGTCGAAGAATTATGAACTACTGGACAACCAAAACATAGCAGCAAACATTTTTTGTTGTGAACTCAAAAATAGTAATACGTTGCAGATTTGCAACATTTGAAACACGTGCATGAAAGTCTTTGTCCTGAAAGAAAATGAAATTTTATTTCTATTTTCTGAAATGTGTCAAAGTTTAAACTAATGAAGTGTGTGGTTCCACCTTCGAAACATGTTTCAAGTAATACGTTTTATGATAAACAGCACATCATTTTCAAATCCCTTTCAGGGAGTTTTGCAAGTTAAATTTCCTGTTATACAGTCAGTGATTCTAACATTTTGCATAGGTAATTGTCTATTTTGGTGCCACTGCATGTGTCCTAGGCATATTTCCCAATCGACTTTCCGCGATGATATGATACCCCATAGTAAATGTCACACTGGGTTATTCTTTAAACATAAAACAATATTTTTTTAGTATAAGGTAGTATTCTTCATTCTTTTTAACGACGTAAGATACACCAAAACTATTTGCAACTTTGGCCATTTATATTTGCAAAGGTATTTTTTGTACTACCCCCAAACCAGATGTGTGTGTGTTCATTATGATCCAAAGATGATGTACGCATTGTGATTGGAGTTTTATCTTTGCAATTGTTAAATAAATATTGACTATGTCGACATTGATATCAGTCATTGCGTACTTGACATAAATTGACAAAAAAATTCATCTTCGTCAGAAAATATGAAGAATAAATTCAGACTGCCATTATCATAATGATGCTCACTATCACTGCTGAAGTTCTCCTGTCTTGGCACGTTTAGGAATAATGCAGTTCTGAGTGTCATCACACTCTGACAGAGAGATAAGTTGTTTTTGTGGCGCTCACAACAGTTTTCCACCAGTGATCACGATCTGGAGGAAAGTCATTCTTTTGGCTTGCTAACGAGGCTCATTTTAAATGCATCAAAATCATCACTTTAAATCATGATATATGTATAAAAAGAACGGATATTATTTTCAAGACACTTAAACCCAAACTTTGTGAAAAGGTTGACCCCGTCAATCAAAAAGGACCTTTGACGTATGGGCAGCTGTAAGCAATGGTTTCAGTCATTAATGCACACAAAACACTTTGCGTGACGCGTTTTCCACGAACGACCTTATTGCAGTTAGTGAATTTGGAAGAATCAGAGCGTAAATGCTAACACTCTGTCAATGTCTTCATTCAAAAAACAACAAAGCTGGTTTTTGGCCATTGGTGAACAGTTCATAACTCATATTGGCCCGGGATATTGGCTAACACTCTCACATCGTCAAACCATGGTCATTCGTAAGCTATTGCCGCTTTGTAAGCATTTTATGGACGAATTATATATTACAAGAAGCTCCATGTGTTTGGTACACTGTTCATTACTTGTTTACACAAGTTTGGTTGCTGATTATTGGCCTTGTGGTGAAAAGGAAGTATAATGCCGATGCAATAGCACTTACACTACAAGTAGAAAACTGTTCAGGGACCATGAATAATATATTGTTTAAAACAGCAGGTGTGGCAAAGATTTTGTATGAGCATTCAAGTTTGTAGGGTGAACGCTTGTGTAAAACTTCATTCAATTTAAATGGGCTATTTTTCAGTCCACAAGACTATGCTGATCAGCAACTGCAGAATGCTTATCAGATAAAAATTATGGCAGAAAATGTTTACAAATTTACGAAACATGAGTTGTAAGAGGGCAAGTACAACTTTGATGTCACACATCTTCAGATGTCAAAGGGCACTGGCCTCACTATATGGTCTGCTGTTGCAAAATGAAGCATACATATTGCTCAAGGGTGAACGCTTGTGTAAAACTTCATTCAATTTAAATGGGCTATTGTTCAGTCGACAAGATTATACTGATCAGCAACAGCAGAATGTGGGCATGTATCATTGATGTATAGCATAATCACAATGGGGGTGTCTGAATGAAAAGGACGCAAATATTTTGATAGGACAAAGATACCTTTCAAAAGACGACCATTTGATTTATTTTTGTATATTTCATCACTCTAGAGAGATGCGGCTTTCACAAAGCCTATGCAACTTAACCCACGGCACTGAAATATTACAAATGTTTGCACTCAGAATTGTGCATGCCGACCGACCAGGTTACTTCTAAGGATTAATGATCTATTAGCGTGCAGTGGGGATTGTGAAGTGTGCGTTGAAAAGATACCTGAAACTTTTAATACTTGAGGTCACCCCTGGATCACAGATAGCTGGTATGGATGTCTATTGTTCTGTGACGGCGACCCCGTCTATTGCACAGTTCTACATGTAATGGAATTTAATTTGGTTCCTTAAAATTTAATTTGAGTCCTTAACGCTACAATGATAAGATAGTAACATTTTTCGTCGTGACTGGGTTTAAGCTTTAATCTCTACAGCACTTTAGCCTGTAGTTATTGATAATAAGACAGCAAAGGATGTTTTCATTAAATTAATATATAATGATAGGAGTGTAGATTACATAAATATTTCCAATATAATACATAATAAGAAGGTCCAATCATGCAAACCAGCTTACTTTGATATTGCTGTTCCCATAGTTTTATACCAATATGCGAAAACTTTCGACTCGAAGATATTTAATCACACAAAAGTTGTAAAAGAATTTCATCAAGATAACTATACAGAAAAGAAAAACCCATGTCATAATTCACCTTACATTTCAATTCATTATGGTTTGATAATTATTGGTAATTTTGATATTATACCAAATGATGCATAATGGGAACTAATTCAAAAAGGATCAAATACCTAGAGCAACAAAATATGGCTTGGGTTAAATACAAGAAATTGTTATGAAACCTGCAGAAGAATAAAATAGAAAATAGGCATCAGTTTGATATTTACGTCTTAGATAAAGCTAACTGAAATAAGGCATGTCGTTTCAAACAGAATAAGAAAATTACACAAAACAACCAAAGAACCACCAGATGCTGTTCTCACAAATGTAAAAGTTGTTCAGTGCTGGCAGCAGATACATGATAAATAGTTGTTGCACCTGCTGATAAAGCATGCAATAATATCATGGTCATATGTAGACAGTTTTAGTATAAGGTTCTGATGGACGAATTAGGTCTGATGACCAACGCAAGTTCTCCAACATGCGAAAAAGTGAATGAAACATTGAATATTATTTATAGCAAGCATTAAAATTTTTATCTTCATTTGGCCTGGAATTTTTTGATGTACATGCCCATTTTTCCAACATCTACTCACTTCCAAAACTATATAAAATCCTTTGAACATGTTTAAGTTATGATTCATAGTAGGGCCAAAGTTTTCTTTCCTAAATTTCTGAATAATTGTCAGTTTAGTTGCCTAAAGTTTTGAAGAAAGTACATGAATTTTGGTTTAAGTACAGTGGTCATATACTTTTATCTTCATGTATAATCAGGTTTTCGATTTTATCTGATTCGAAGATCATTTTGGAGTTGTTGAACGGTGCCGATAATCGTTTACAAGACTAAACAGATTTCTTCTTGGGACTATTCCATTTTACATACAGCTATTCCTAATTCTGATTTGGAATATATGAAGTCTCTCATGTATATAACATGTGAGAAAAGTAATATCAAAGAATGATCATATCTCATAAAGTTGCATATTTCTGCAATGATATGAGGGATAGCCAGTCTGAGTTTGGATATGATGGGTTTGTTGAATTGTGTTACTTTTGATTGATAACATTTATCTCAATCATGGAGATTCCCTCTTAAGACAGATTATTGACCTTCCTGAGCATTTAAGTCTATTTTAATTCAGCTTTATAATAGTCTAGCTTACCCTTATTTACTCAAATGTAATCCGGGTGTTCAATTATGCTACAAATTTGAACAGGCTTATTCCATAGATACTTTAAGGACTATTATTATTCCATGTTTCATGCTCAAACAGACCTTGTCTTAGAAAATCTTAATGTTTTAAAATTTGGCAACATAAACGTGTCTATTTAATAGGTGTGTTTATGTTTAAAACTGTCAATAATATTTTGCCTAGTGTCTTCGGTATTTTTTTTTCAATTTATTCACAATGTTCATTCTCATTCTACAAGACAAAAAGATTATTATTTAATAAGAAATAACTGAATAAATACCTGTAAATTTGCTATTGAATACTGTCAGGATTTTGCACCTAATGAAAATGGGTGTTTATTAGGTCAATACAATGCTTGCCACCAGTAGTAAAGTTTTTCATTTATGAAATTGGAGTCTGCAAGTTCAACCATTTACTAACGTGAACTTGTGCCATCATGACAATACACGTACTGGTGGTGCTCAGTGCTGTACAAATCCTAATCGACTGTGTTTGGTCTCTGACTGACTATGCCTCTTAAGCCTCATCTGACGACTGCCTCCACTCAACTGAGATCAACTTAGTGACTTTAAACTTCAGCTAACACTTTTACTGGCATGTGCTCCTTGTATCCCGTCTGCAGCCTTGCTTCCCAAGCTCTGACCCTGAATCCTGAGCTATGTCGCCCAAGCTCTGTGTCCTGAGCCTAGCGTCCTAAGCTGTGTGCGCCAAGCTCTGCATCCTGGGTGGTGAGTCCCAAGCTCTGCATACCAGACCCTGTATCCTGAGCTGTGCTCCCCAAGCTCTGTGTCCCTGCATCCAGAGCTCTGCCCCCAAATATCTTCGTTCTAATGCCATCTCAACTTAAATTTCAACTTACAGTGATAAAAATCACTGTTTGACACTCACTTTTTGCCACTAAGCTACAAATATTGCATCTCAGGCACACACTTTACAGAGGGGTTCCACTTCTGGCTAGATAATAAAGTGGCACACAATGCATGACGTATTGGATAAGATCGTTTGCAATCTGTGTTAAATTTAAATCAATAAAAAACCACAGTAAGATTATGATAAATTACATGCGAGCATATTGTTCCACAGACACATTTCTACAGTTTGAGAAATAAAATTATTTTTGCTTCGTTAAACCCCGTTTTATTTATACACACTCCCCACCGTAAACATTTAAGTACTAAGGGTCAAAGCCAAATTTGGCAGGGTGACCTTAATTTACAAGATTAAAAATCTGAAGTAAAGTTCATATTATTAAGTGAGATGCATAACTTATCCAATCTAAATCGGTTTCACTCAGTCTTAAAATCCAAGACTGTTAAAACTATCAAAGCAATTTGATCTTATGATTGAAAAAGTGGCATTTCAAAGAACATAGACAAATAAAATTGTAGTCAGAGTGTTCTGATTCACTTATAGGCCTTTACCTAAATTCCTCAAGCTAAAATGCATAGGGTGCATACAGAACACTTAGTATAGACACATTTGTTTAACATGGATTGTAAAGTCAAGCATTGACTTATCGAGTTAATCTCAATGGCACAGATGTTGGCCTATACTTCCTACCTGGTCCTTGGTGAAGGAAACCGAAGAACTCGGAGAAAACCACCGTGCACGGTTAAAGTGGTAGGGACTTTTCTACACGCTGCCCAGGATGAGAATCGAACCCAGGTCACAGGGGTTAAAGGTGAGCGTCTTACCGCTCAGCTAACCGTGCACACTTAAGGTGCAAAATTCATCCATGGAAATTATATGCGTGGACCTCATCTTGTGAGGCTGTCCAAAATGGACCAGACTTGTTTTTTTTATTAGAATATTGATTTTTCCACATGTACATTAAATAAATATTTATGAATATGACACATATGCAGATAGAAATTGGCAGGCGCTTACAAGAATCCACAAGAAATACACCATGCAGTTTAACCATACAAGAGATGGGAGATACTTGTATTATATGAATACAACACACAAAATCAAAATGGATCAAAATTGGCGTTTGAAATGGAGAAAAAAGTAGCGGAGAAATGAAAAGGAAATTCGCTAATTTTACGTAATAAATGATCTCTCAACTTCCTTTAAAATGAGTATAATGGGTGCCTACTTTGCCCTGAAAAGGGGGATTCTGTTCCAAGCAGCAGTACCATGCTATTTAATAGCAAATTTACAGGTATTTGTTTGGTACTTACCAACACTTAAATTATGTTTTTTGTCAGGTAGAATGAAAGTGAACATTGTGACTAAAATTGAAAAATAACTGGATGTACTGTCTTTTAGTGGCATTTTTGTTACAGTTTTTTTTTCTAAAACAAACAGGTAACTTTGAACCGAATGTGATAATAATCAAATATGTATTCTCTCATGATGTATAAATTGACACCTGACTACCCTACACCTCCCATTCTCAGACTCGCCAAAGTGGATCCTAATCAAAATCCCTGCAAAAGTATTAATAGGAACATTGTGTTAAATATGTGATTTACAAGTCTGTTACTTCTCATTTTTGTCAATGTTTCATGTTACACAGGTACCGATGTGTCACTATCCGACTCACTGGCATGACCTCTCTGTAATGTAAAAACTAACTCAAGGGGACCATGGCGGAGGCCCAGAGTACAGGTAGGACAGACAATATTTATATAACAAGGAGTGTTAATGTTCACCTGCTTGCAAACAGAGTAGATGGCAATGGTCAATTTCATATTGCATTTAAAGTATCAGAGCCACATGTCAATATGCTATGAAAATCACATCCCATTAAATTTTACTTTCTTGTAATTTTCGGTAAAAGATATTGGTGATCTTCAATCATACCAAGTGGCCCTTTTTGTAACCTTTTCTATTTTTGTGAGACACAATTAAGTGTAATATTGTTCATCACCACAAGCATCTGTCAAACATCAGGTGTCACTGTTTATTTACACATGCTAATCCCCGTTAGTACCAGCCAGGGTTAGTGCAATGAGGCATTATTTTCCATTATGCACACAATAATTGGTCTAATCAGGTACCCATTTATTTATCTATATAAGTCACAGTCATACTCATGATCAAAAGAGCATTAGGCCTTTCACATGTAAAACTAACAAGCTGAAATTACATAAGGGCTCAAGCTTATGCAAGATAAAATAAAAAAATTTCATTTTCAATGTATTTCGGGTTTGGTTTTTTTTGTCTTTTTTGTTTTTGTTTTTGTTTTTGTTTTGTTTTGTTTTTGTTGCATCTTTTGTTGTTTTTTTTTGCTTTTGTTTTTTGTTTTTTTGTTTTTTGTTTTTTTGTCTTTTTTTTGTTTTTTGTTGTTTTTTGTTTTTTTTGTTTTTATTTTGACTCTTTTTTTATCCTTTTTTTGTTTTTGTTTTTGTTTTACTGTAACAACACATCAAGTGGAAAGCTCGTTGCATTAATTTATCATAATGTGAGGGAGCCAGCAGATTTCATGTAATGGACTGTCACTTTTTCAAAATCTTCTCTTTCGCCTTTCACTTCAAATTTCTCGGAAACTAATTTTTATATGAGATCTTCAATTTAGTAAGACCCTAGATAAAAAGTATTTGATCTAAATTTACATACTGAGTGGAATTTGGGAGATAAAATGTAACTTAGGACGTCATTTCTCAGTTTTCAGATATGCCATTTCCTTATAGCGACTTTTTGAAGCTCCCAAATTGAGATAGCTGTTTGAGTCTGCCAAAAACCCTTTAAATGCTTATCAAATAAAAACCAAGAATTGACCTCCTTAGTTATGATATAAGGTGCAATGAAGCAAATTTTCAAGCCTGTATCTGTTATATGTTTGGCAAAATCCTGTCGCAAAGTTTAAATGAGGCCCCTTTACAAAAGCACCACTTACGTTTGACCATAATAACTTACAGCCTTTCTGTTCACGAAAGAGAAAGCTACACATCTATACAAAACTGAAAATATATAGTTTTATGAGTGTAGATACATAAATATAGTCATAAATACAGTCACTTCAGTGCATTTAAAATGGGACTCCTCAGCACTAACAGGATAGCTCTGCTACCGTAACTGAAGAGGCTTTACTTCATTTGATGACTTGTCAGTAAGAAAGTTGGCCAATTGTGTCATGGCTTACTTAGGTTGAACATTGAAGCATGGTATTGTGGCAAACCACAGGAGCTTCAATGGCCAATCTGTGTTCAATTATGCTGACCGCGGGTGGCTAGCATGCTTTTCTCAGCAGAGAAATTGGGACAAAGTGTTCTTGTGAAGCACACGACTGCACCTGTACATTTAACAAAAAGGGTTTGTTTTACAGTTGCAAATGTTGAAGCATGTTCCAATGCATCAGCAAATATTTGAATTGCTTCCAGGAAACGTAAAGGAGAAGCAAAAATCAAGTCACATAAATTCACGTTTACGTAGCGCATGACCAGCCAGAAAATCATATATTTGAAATTTGAATGGTTCAGTTATAGCTCACACTTGGATATTTATTTGGGTCTGATTTGCGTTCTGAATCCCATGTATCCTTGCATAGATATATAATTGAAGACTTTTCAATTACATATTAATCCTCCAAATACACAAACATACAACAGACGCACACACATGTGCACACAAAAAGCTATCTAGAACAGAGGAGTCACGTCGTCATTTATTGTGTGTCAAAACCTTTGTTTGCGTTTGGTATGCTGTATAAACTATGTCGATATTACTGGTCTGAGAGCACCAAGGCCTATTTCCTCTTCTGTAACCAAATTTCTCTATCCGAAAGCTCAAATTGTGTAGCACGTCCCTCCTTCCAAAGGTTTTGTGTCAGTCCACCTGCTATAAAACAAACTTCCAAAAGGTCTGTTGGGACTGATCATATACCTGATGAAGGTAACCCAAATGTCCATCATTTGGTAATTTTACACGTTGCTATCATTCACGAAATGTACGTAAGTGATTACTCAGGGCCATTGTTGTATCACTGTTGAGTGATCAATGCGTAAATGTACAGGGTTTTTATTCTTATAAAAAAATCTTTGGTGTCCTGCAGGAAGTGCAATTGCTGGCACCGACCTTATCTGTATATAAAGTGAATTATACATATAGATGTGGTACACATTTTAAGGGTTCCATTCATGCTTGCCGTAGTATTTTGGAATAAAAAGTTTTTTCAAATGAGTGATTTCAATTATATGATTTTCATGCCTGGTACTTTGCTAAAACACCCATCATCAAGTTGAAATCAAACGAGGATGAACAAAATAGAAAGGGTTTTCAATTCTTATTTTTATTCAAGAAACACGATAAATTTCCTTAATCATGTTACTATTTATGACTTAAAGGCTTATCTCATTATGCTGGTGATGGAAGTAATTTGAGTATGGGGAGAAGGTGGGAGAGTTCTAATAGGACACAGACTTTAGGCCTACCAGCGCAGGCCAAACTGGTGCTAGTCCTGACTTTCGCTTTGGTGTGCATTAACTAGAAGGTCACTATAATTGTATGTTCACATGTTATCAACTGCCATCATAAAGAAATTAGAATCCACACTTTCATCTTCTTCTAATGCGAAAGGAAAACCAATGTAAATAATAATATTTGTTATGAATAATACTTTGATTGAGATCCTTAGAAAATATGCCGTATTCCATCATTATTATCTTATTAATATTTTTCATGTTCTGCATCTCGTGCATAAGCCTTCTCGAAAAGGTTCAATCTCACTGAAACAAATACTACACAGGAATTCAGACCGATTTTCAGTATGTTTTATGATGGTTGTCCCAATGCTGTACAGAAAAATATGTTAGTTTAATTAGTTTAAACGTATTTATTTAGTCTGGATAGCCCTATAGTACATCGAGATGACTAATACATGGGTTATCCAGAGAAGAGAGTCCAATCCATGACCATACTTATCAGAATGTCAAAGAAGGCATTCCTTCCTGATAACACGCACAAAACCAAGGGCATGTAAAGCATAATGCATACATCAGTCCAAATTACTAGCCAAGAGCCAGATATAGCACATGACTCACAGTTACATATAAACCCACTTATTTAGTGTGTTCACTTGGTATGTAGCTGCAAACCTGCATCCAGCCATAAATTAGGAACCGTAACACTCATTAAACAAGTAAATGACAAAGATCCTTCTGCCCCCACCACAACTGAACCTTTGCAGATCCTTAAAATGATCCTTGCAATTAAGTAGCTGTCTTCAATCTGGCCATCTGTATTAGCAAGCAGTGTCATCTATCACCAGCCTTATCACATGCGTTGTGTCTCAATGCCCAGCAAGTCCTTCCAGAGGTACGAGAGCAGATTGACGACAAGACAGACTCAGACTCAGAATACTTTTATTTCACCAAAAAAAGCATAGTGTACACGTGATATGACAGTAGGCGCGGATACTCCCATTAAGGCAAAAAGTGATGTTATCATGTAAGTCACCTTGATAGATGGATGTTCATTAATGATCAAAAATGGGTAACACTTACAAGTTCAGTAATGTTTGTTTCTATGCTTCAGGTAAGTTATATTGCATCATCATCACATATATATGGCGGAATTGATAAAAAATCAATCGGTTTATCAAATATTACAGACAAAGCAGTTTGGCTATGATCAAACGTAAGAGTTCTTAACAATAAAATATACTTTTGTGTTAGAAGAAACATCATTTACGATGGGTCTGTACTATATCCTTCATAATATTCAGAGTGTTATGTAAAGCATTCACTAATTCTAATTTTATGCAATTCGTCGTACTGACAGGTCTTGATTGTTTCATCTCTTTCATATCGTATACTGTTTTCTTGTACGATGATCACAGGTTAATGCCACTGGGTGAATAACTAAATTGTCAATAAAACATATCCTGGTAATTGGGAGTAAGGATTTTTTTTTTTTTAATTTTAATATTTTTATTCTTTTAGAAAGTGGTTCTGTATGTGCAAATCCGTTACTCTGACTTATCACTGCTTATTATTCTACGCAGGAAGGCAGGTAGACACAGAGATGAAAGTGTCACTGGCTCAATGCAAACAAACTCAAAATGTATTTCAAAACTAAAATCGTTCTTTCAAAAACAACACACACATAAATTACCTTTATTTAAAACCAGAATATTTGCAACTTTCCTTTAAAGAGCATGGCATAAATGACTAAATAATAATAATAATAATAATAATGATGATGATGATGATGATGATGATGATGATGATGATGATGATGATGATGATGATGATGATAATAATAATAATAATAAAGTACAAAATATGGAGGAGATTTACTGATGCAAATTTCTTTATAAGCTATAGGCAATCTAGTAGTTTCACGGTAATCTTATACAAGATTCTAAGGGCCACAAAAATTTATGATCAAATCTGTCGTAGTCACTATTGCTAACAATAAAAGTATTCAATATTTATCTAGTAACATGAGTATCGGCAGGCTTGCCTGAAAATTCAAAGAGAATTAGGTACAGGCCGAACAAAAGTTACACGTTTGACCAGCCATTGATGATAATGGCTCCAAAATCATCATTATACCAAAAGTAAATAAGCATCCATTAACTTAGTGGGAGGAAAGTGATAAAATATTTTAAATAGTAACTCTCATTCACCATCAATGTACTTTCATTTGTTTGAAAACTCATTGAAAAATATCAGGCAAGAAGAGCTTTATGTCAGTTAGGCATGAAAATGCAAGCTACACACATAAACGAGCTGGACATGAGCACAGCCAGAAGTTAGTATGAGCAAAGCAAAATTATAGTTATAGCAGTCAAACAAGTTGGTATGGAAGAATATATTGAAATATATGTCAACTGAAAAAAGCGTTGCAGCCGTCCCATTCAGTACAGACTTTAACAAGAGCAAGAGTTAGTTATGCAGGTAGCAATGTTTGTGACGACTGATTAGTCACACCGAATTTGACTAAACAGAATGTGCAGATAAGGATTTACATACTAGCAAAATTTCTATTATGGAAAAGATGTATGTAGAGCTGAATTTAGAGCATGGAAGAGCTGTAATTGCTTACCTTTTCTAACAAAATATATCCAAGCAATCTGTATTGACAGAAAATTGAAATTAAAGCATTAAAGACCATAATTCATCACTAGATGACTTGAGCGGGAGAAGGGTAGTAGGTATACTTTCATTTATGCATACCCGCTAATGATTCATAAATTACTTAAATGAATTTGCAAATTGGGAACATGTAAATGAGTTTGGTTTCGGTCTTTCAGATAGACCTATGTATCTGTACCATCCAAAATGTCTAACATGGTATGGCATTGCTGAGATATCTTGCAATTAATGGTATACTCAGCAAGCAATAGCCAAATTTACACTTGCCATCAGCTTGATTAAAAGACAAAGGCTCTACCCAACCAGCTGCCAGAGGGCAACGTTTTTGGTTATTTGTTTTTAAGAAATTTTTTACCTCTTAACCAGCCCCCTTCCAACACCTCCCGTCACTATGTGCTCGCCTGCAGTACTACTGTTTTGAAATCTGTACCACTCTTAAGGAAAAGCGGGTGATGGGCCTAACATTGGGTCGTATAAATTTAATTCGGAGCTAAATGTTTATGCAAATATCATATCAAAAAGACACACAAAAATGCATGAACCTGGTTATTTATTTCAGACATCACACAGCCGTATTTGGATGTGCTCACAAAGAATCATGTACATCTGGTGCAAAGTTTGAATATTTTGGATGGACTTTGCGATTATCTCATCCAATACCAGATTGCTGGACGGGACACAATAGATAGAATTTTGGTAAGTGTATACCAAAGTTTTTATGAGACTACCATGTTTGACCATTTAGTCGTTAAACCTTCCCAAAGGTCATATGTGTTATTTTTTTCATATACGTTTTACCTACAGTTTGCAAAGCAGGGTGATAGCACATTTGGATTAGACTCATAATGTCAAATACCCTGCTTTGCACATTTGGATTAGACTCATAATGTCAATATATTTGGCCTGGGCTACATTTACCTGAATATATTTACCTAAAGGTAATCCAAGTTTCTTCATGAATGTTAGTCTCATATTTGATGAGGCAGCGTGATAGAACATGCATTCATTAAATATCTTATTTTGATCAAGTAAAATTATACTACACCAACCTTGTTAAAGATTTAGATATCTAAAAATCTGTTGATTTTGAAAACAAGAAAAGTGTTTGTGAGAAAGAAGGTTATTTAATGCGATTTCCTTACCCCGAGGAGTTTTGATGAGCACATAATGCCATCATGGGTGTTTGAGTGAATTTGATGTGTCATCTTAGGATGTCTCATCACATATGCTAGAATGGTTAATTTTAAAATAGGGTGCACTATTAATGTATTCCAGAGCGGTACGAAAGCCTAATACCCAAAACATTAACAATTGTAAACCATTTTCTTTCTTCAAAAATACCCTCTAAGCCTTCTTTTTAATGTTGCCTAAAAATCATACATTAATGAAAGAAACGGCGATCTGACAAGATATACGCCTCACTTTGCATACCAGTGTGACCAAAATTGCGCTATACTTCAATTTTTCATTATTTGGGGAATATTTATTACTGCCAACAAGTACGAGCTTATCCCCAGTCCACCAATGCCCAGTATAATTTTATCGTAGTTGTTGGTGCATATTGAATGATTGTAAATGTACTTCTTGATAGATTATAAAAGTCGACACCCAAGGTTGAATTAAGCAGTGCAACAAGTCACTATGCAAAGGATATTCACATAACCACATAAACTACAAAATACCCAGCTAGTATGTGACCACGTATTCACTGAGCCCCTAATGATACGCATGATATTGACCACCATCATTTTTCAATTATTTCTATAGTATCTTACACCAAGAACATTCAGATTATTCAAGTGACACAACTCACCTTCCCCCTTCGTCCAGAGCCGTTTTAGTGCAGCAGCATACCATAGAAATTGTGAATTTTATTATAAAAGCACGGAACATCGTGAGACATATGAATATAAGTGTATCATCGATATAAGATCTAGAGACTTTTGAAATTCGGAAGAAGCTTTGTGCATATCATTAACATATATGATTAAGAGAATGGGACCGAGAATAGAGCCTTGTGGTACATCACAAGTAATTGGAAGCAGCGTAAAACACTCACCAATAAAACAGACATATTGCGATCTATTTGATAATTGACTTTCAAACCAAAGCAGGGGAGTGCCTGTAAAACGTAATAGTTTAATTTTCTCAGAAGGGCACTGTAATCGAGAGTGTCACGCGCCTATGACAGATCATTAAGAAAGCAACAGCTAACTGACTATAGTCCAATACATTAGAACTTCTATCAAATAAATTCATAAGCAGCAGTCTCTGTTGAGTAAACCTTCCTAAACCCATGCTGGCTTTTGTGAAGTAAATTAACTGAAATGAAGTAAGAATAGAGTTGGCTATAGACAGCTTTATCAGACCTTTATGAGACAGCTGGCAGAGGAGAAATAGGCCTATAGTTATCCAAATTGTGGTTATCATCTTTTTATATATAGACAGAACTTTGGCAATTTTGAGTTTATCTGGAAAAACTCCAGTATTAAGAGACTGATTTTTAAGAGTCGCTATAGATGTATTTATACGGTTCAAAAGTTTGATTCAAAGATTGTCATTTCCGGTGGTAGTTGCATTAGTTTTCTCAATATTGCCTGGATCCACATGCGCTAAGGAAAACCTTTCTTCAATCTGATTGGTAAGATAAGTAGAAAAAGGGACAACATTACATGTGCGTTGATTGGCAGCCAGCTTTGGGCCAATATTTGCAAAGAAAGAATTTAACCGCTCAGCTCCATGTTTTGTTACCTTTAAGTTATTTATGATGAAAAAAGAAGGACTTTTTTTCCATGTGAAGAACTGATCTAATAACGTTCCAGGTTTTTTTTTAATCGCTTTTGATTTTTACGAGCGCACAAGAGTAATTATTTTTCTTAGGTAAACGAATGTCATTGTCAAGTATTTGGTTATAAACCTCTCCGTTCTGTTTACGAGTATAATAAAGTATCAATTGTAGTGCATTTAAGTTGTTCACACAAATCATCCAGAAATTTGATGGATCTAGGTGTATCATTTGTCATCCGAGGGGATCACCTGTGCTTGTATATATTGTACCGTACAGTTTTAATTCCTAAATGTATATTTTTTTGCGTAAATAATATTCGCTACTAATGTATTATAATTTGAGTTGGGGTCACTATGTACATTCGGATCCAGGACAGTTGAGAAGTCAATATCATTGATTTCTTGAACAAAATTATGTATTGATTGGCTATCGTTGTATGCTAATTGGAAATTTTTGGGAGGAATTTTTGGGAGGGCGTTGCAAATTAAACTTTTGATTCAAGCAAATAAAAATGGCAGATAGTCCAATAACAATTAAAAAAGTAATGCCGGCGGTACTGGCTTTCTCCGAATGAGAGAGGTTACAAAATATGTCATCAAGGGTTGTCAGTCTTGTCGAAAAACGAGTAGGTAACATGATTTGCTGCCAGAAGGCACTGTTTAGCATAGAATCTAAAAATACAGAGAATTTTTCCCTGAAGTTGATTCGTAGTAAATCAGTGTTAAAATTTGCGGCCAGAAGGCACTGTTTAGCATACAATCTAAAAATTCAGACAATTTTCCCCCAAGTTTATTCGCAGTAAATCACTGTTAAAAGAAGTATGAGTAAGTATGGATACAAAGAAGGCATGTGTGACGCTGTCACATGTGAACTTGCGATACAGGAAATGAATATTTCATGCAAAATAATGAAGGAACAAAGCGTTATAAAAATGCTTAACACATATCTGCTTCCTTTATTTGGTTTCTTCCAAGTGATCATTGACATGACCTTTTCAAGCAGCATAACATATACATCTGAAGGCATTCTCAATTTTGCTTGAAATTCGTCATTCTTGCACTGTTCAGCAATTTGAAAATAATGTCATTTAATCTCATCCAGTTTTTTTCCTTATATAGATGTAATGTAATCGTAGGTATTTCCATCACATAGTCCAGCAAATAGAACCCCAATGTTTGTCTTTTTTTAATTCAAATTTAGTTTTCTGTTCAAATTCAGGTCTGATTAATCAGTCTAAATATGGCCGCCTTACAAGCAAACATACTCCCCCACCCCGCCCCTACCCCTACCCCTACCCCTACCACCAAAAAAGCAGCAAGCAAAAAAGAAAAAGAAGGAGAAAATGAAGAAAGAAAAAAGAAAGAAAAATGGTAAAAGAAAAAAAAAACAAGATTTCGGTGGTAATATGAACAAACGCAGCGCCAAAGCAATTAAAAATAATTCCAATTATATCCAGTCCATTATTATTTTTCTTTATAAAATTAACAAACACCCAGATACCCTGCCGATCGTGGCTAATCTCAGTGTGTCCAGCTTAGATGAATTGCATTGCGTCAATATACCTGTATCTTCTGCTAACCCTGCACAAGTTCTAACTCGCCTCCCTAATTCTAATGTTGGAGCCATGCAAAGCTTGTCACAACTGCTGGATGGCTCACCACAGAAATATCACACAGAATCAGGGGTGATATCTAGAAGGAAACACTATGATCCTGTACTTTTACTCACATCAGGGCACTCATATTGAAGATCCTTAGCCTGACGCCCACTCTTTTTAACCCTTTGCATCCGCATAGTGTGAAACCTAAAGGCACATGTTTTATGCCACACTGCTGCATTTGCATGGAGGGTGGCCTCAACAACTTGAGCAGCATCCATCTTGTCTAATTTTAGGGAAATGGAAAGCTGACCAAGTCCACAAAGTTCTTCCAGCCTTTCAGCCATGGGTTTTTAGTCTCTTCCTGAATTGGGTCACTTGCTTTTGCACGGGCAAAGGAGAGGCTTTATTTGTTAAATATTTTTTATGATTATTATTATTCTTTTTTCTTTTTTATTATTGTCATTTTTTTTTTTTTTTTTGCTCTTGGCAAAAAATACAAACTCCCAAAGGGACAATTTTGGTATAGAAGACAAATTTGTTGTTGAATCAAGTAAAACCAAATTGACAGCGAAAGAGCCGATTTCCCTATTATAATTAACCACGTGATTTCAATATCAAAATGAAATATCTGATATGAAACCAAATAAAGATAATGCAGTGAGTCACCTTGTCTACAACCAGCGCTTACGCCCGAGTGAAATCAAAATTTGCACACCAACCAAGAAAGAAATCTCAAACTGACCATTTGTCTCTTAACAGACGAGGGGTTTCAAACAAATAGGGACCCTACTGCAGAGTAGGACTAGTATACAGCGTCTCTTCACTGTCAGATATGTGCAAAATATCATATAGAAACAAGTCATACACAGCAAGGATATGATATCAATAATTGATTACCAACACAGATTGGAACCTCTACAAAGTACTGTTTACACTTAACTTCAGCATATTTCACCAAACAGCGCAACACATACAGCAGTGTGAGACCCATTTTATGGCACTGACAAGGAATATGCAGTAGGAAAATGAAAATGAAATGAACTTCTATTCACCTCACCAACACACACCCACTAAGATACGAGGAGGCTCAATACTCAATACTTTGCCGTCTTTGGACCTACAATATAAAACAACAAAAATGAGAATGCAATTCCATAAACACGAAATTAAAATTATTTGCATTTGATAGATAGATAGATAGATAGATAGATTCTTTATTGTCAAACGTAGGTGGATAGTACATAATACATGTCAGAGAAAATGACGAAAGCAATCGAATTTTTGCTTCCCAACTGCAAACCCAGTCTTAGAAAGTAAAAAACACAACCTTCTACATATGCGCACAAGATTCAGTCGGATAGCTTACATTGCTACCACCTTGTATTGTAACTCTATGTACGTGACCTACTGAGTGTTTGGGTGCACACAAGTCTGTCGGTCATACACGTTACTTGACTGTGTCGGATAAGGGTAAAGCACCAGTACAGAGAGCATTGTCATGGCCACATTAATTTGTTAAAGGTAGACAAACAGACAGATAGACAGACAGACAGACAGACAGACAAACAGACAGACAGACAGACAGACAGACAGATAGATAGATAGATAGATAGATAGATAGATAGATAGATAGATAGATAGATAGATAGATAGATAGATAGATTCTTTATTGTCAAACGTAGGTGGATAGTACATAATACATGTCAGATACTAAAAAAAAGCAAAATATATAAAATTTAATATAGTATATAATTATTGCCAGGCGAATGTCTGTGCAACAAATTAGCAAATGCCCCAATATTCATTTTATCAAGTTATATCAGTCCACATATGTGGAAGGTTTGATGCTTGTACCATAAGTTGCACAATTGTTATAGGGTTGCACAAATTGAAGATCTCAAAGCATAAACACATAACCTTAGATTCTAAAATTTAACAAATCATTCATTCACATAGTATTACCATGTATTTATATCAATTTGAACCTGAGATGCACACACATGCATAACATTGACATCATTGGCGCCTTGTTCTTGTAACTTTTATCTTTAATTTGAAACCACCTGTTTATTTTTTTACATGGACACGGAGTGGGTGACTGGAAACGTGCTGTTAACAAGCCAAGCTCTTGTAAGATTGATTGAAATGTTCGGCCATGAACTGGCACAACGAATCCCTGATAAAATCATATGGTTCTATCAAATCAACACGTTGTTCGTTTGAATGATTTTGAGGCATTCTTGCTTCTGGTCTGATTTCACCTAACAGAACTCAGAACTCAGAACTCAGAACATATTTATTTGACAGTCAGTAAATACGAGACATACACAATACAGAGTTAAAACAAGAAAGATTGGTACCAAGAAAAATACTGCTCTCATGCGAAACAAAAATCAAGACTGTCAGGATGACCCCAACTAAGGATTGCAAATCCGCTAACGCTGGGGCCACCTGAGGTAATTCACTTAGATATGTACAGCACTTCAAGCTAACAAAATGTGTATGGACATACACCCAATTGTAAAACAAACGTTCATTAATTATTACATATGTAGCAGTTTGGTGTGGTACAGTGTTCTTGATAACTATTTATAAAAAAGGATTTTGCATATGTGGAGAAACCATGGTATGAAAGTGTAAATATTTTATCCTTGATGCATGGGGGGGGGGGGGTTCATTACTAAATTTGAAATATTATATCTAATGTAGTTTTTATTTTTTGATTTGGTGGGTATTGGGATCATGGCCCTTCCTCTTTGGCGAGTGTTGTAAGCATGAGTAACATGGGATTCCTGGAATATGTTCAGAAAATAGTCAGGCACCTCCTTCTTTTTATACCTGTAATAGAATTTGAGGGCTTTTAATTTAAGTATGTCATGCAATTTTAAAATTCCTAAATGTTTGAAAAGTGGATCTGTATGAGCAAGGTAAGATGAATTACACATTATACGTATTACTCGTTTATGCAATAAGAAGGTGCGACCTTGGGAAAAACCCCATGCCAAGATAGAATAATTCAGGTGAGATAAAAACAGAGAATTGTACATTATAAGAAGAGTTCTAGTGGGCACATACTTGTGTATTCTTTTCATAATGCCGATCACTTTTGATAATTTATTTCCAATTTTGCTTAAATGAGGGGACCAATTTAGATTTTCTTGTACACGTAAACCAAGGAAATCAAAAACTTCTGTTCTGTCTATTGGGATACTATTAATTTTTAAATCTAGGTTGAAATTAATTTTTCTCTGTGGAAAGTGGAATAACATATGTTTCGTTTTTGCAATATTTAAAGATAATTTATTTGATACCAACCAATTATAGATATTTTGAAGTTCCAAATTAAGTGAATAAGATATGTCACTGGTTTCACAAGTATGCGATGTGGTTGTAAATGAGCGAAGGGATTGATTAATGTGGTGTCATCAGCATACAAAATTGATTTAAATTTATTTGATGCCATGTGTATGTCATTAGTATATATGATGAACAAGAGAGGCCCAAGGATTGGTCCTTGGGGGACTCCCATAGTCACTGGCAACATATTTGAACAAACACCATCATAAGAGACATATTGTTGTCTGTTGGTAAGATAATCTTTGAACCAGTTGAGAGAAATGCCTGTAATTCCATAGTGGTTGAGTTGAATCTTCACAACGAAGCAGCCAATGCACACACACATACACACACACACATACATACATACATATATATATATATATATATATATATATATATATATATATATATATATATATATATGTGTGTGTGTGTGTGTGTGTGTGTGTGTGTGTAATGTAGGATTTGTAACGATATATTCCATTTCTTAAGACTCTTTTCAAGTTTGATGACCATTCTTCAAATTTCTGAAATTCCATTTTTCTTTCTTTGCCCATTTCATACAGTAGGAATCAGTTGCATCACATGTATCCTGAAAAATACTGTTAATGTTCAACTTGGGACATATCCGAAATTTTGTACCTTTTTTCATCCTTTCTTTTAAACCTGAATTTTGTATTATACCCAAATTACCTGTAAAGACATGTTTGTGGTATGCGTCAACAAAATTAGAATATTAACTATTAGACGTACTGTCACGATTTTGATTCGCTGCGATATCCTCAAGTGTAATTCAAGCCAGAAATTTCTTGCAATTCATGATACTTTGTCCAATATTGTTGCCATATTTATCGGAAATGATGGGGGGATCTCACATTTTGCACTCCTTGGGAATCATGTTACGAATAAATGTCAATTTGAAAAGGTACTGAATGTTTAGTTAATCAATAATTTTGTGTTTGAAAGGAATACTGCAAAACATTCGATCTATTTTTTTTTTCTTATTGGTATCTAGTTTCTGAAAAGTTGTTGTGTAAGCATACACAGTTTCACAAAAAAAAAAAAATGCTGAAATGTGAGACCTGAATCCGGAAGAAACCAAATATTCATTGACTCTTGTTATGTCTCGAAATGATAGTGCGTTCAAAGCTGTATGTAATTGATCAATGCGATTGGAGAAAGCCTGTAGTAAATTTTGGACAATGTCTTTTGTATCCACTTTCCTACATTTGCTGTTTATCCCTGATTTTCTTTGTCCGGGACTTCTCCTTCCTCTTAGAATACCAGCCTGATTATCATGAAAAGGTGTGTGACTGCTGTCAAGAGTTGTAAAGTCCAATTTGCTAAGATTACCGAAGCCTAACTTTCTGTCATTGAGTCCATGAGGTAAAGCTGAATTAAGTGTTTTGATCCAATAATCATTTATAATCATTTCATAGCATAACTGTATTGGTGTAACAAATTTGGCTCTATGTAATCAATAATTTATATCCGGTAATCCAAATGTGAATGGTCCGCAGAATTGAAATGGTTACACAAAAAGGTGTTTAACTTGTGATTTTAAATTGTAATCGTGATTTTTAATTGTAGTTTTATGACTACTTAATCTCTTTTTAACTGATTGAGTAGTAAGGCCCACATAGAGTGATTTTCATTTGATGCAGGATATCAAATCAATGATATTGGAAGACTCACAATATAATACAAAATTTTCTGATCAGCAGTTACTCAATTTGAATTTTTCGTTAGTAAAATTACTGTGAAACTGTTTGTTCTTCATGAAATCTATCTATCGATCTATCTATCTATCTATCTATCTATCTATCTATCTATCTATCTATCTATCTATCTATCTATCTATATATACATACATACATACATGCATCATACATATATACATACATGTCGATATATATATAATGTATATATATATATGTATATATATATATATATATATATATATATATATATATATATATATGTGTGTGTGTGTGTGTGTGTGTGTGTGTGTATTGTATGTATATGATATTAAAGTAAGACGTATGAAAGTGTTCACATCTTATGGGATCGATAAGTGCTTACATATTTAAAGTAGTCAATTGCTGCCCATCAAGCTAACCAAGTCAAATTATTGCCTCTTTTACTTTGAAATTAACAATATTTATTTTTTAAAAGGCATTATTTATTTTGCAGAAAGGAGAAACCACACAGGATAAGGTGAGGCGTCTTCTTGAGTATCTCAAAACCAGGCCTGAAGTAGACTTTGTCAACTTTGTCCTAGCTTTGAAGGAAACCAATCAAGACAACCTTGCAAAATTATTTCCTACTGGTAAGAACAATTTATTTAACTGAATCAGTCTAGTGAGAAAGAATTTGATCGGTCCTATTGTCAGCATAAAGAACAACAACAGTGACAAGAAGCCATGTTAGGTTTGGAACATCAAAAATACATTTTAACATTTGAATCACTCTTCCTTTCGGGATAATTGTAGTTAAAAACATTGTCAAATATACATAAAATTTGTGTGACAAAGAAATTAGAGAACTGACTGGTTGAAATGTATACAAGGTGTTGATCGAGATTGTGACTGTGAATAATCCATATTGTTCAGAAGTACTTTTGACCGGGAAGCCTACCTAAATCCCAAGCTGCCTATTGAGGCATAAAGAACTTACAAAATAGAGAGCCAGTGCCCATGAACTGAAAACTGAAACTGTTTGTTTACTGACACACAGCTAATAACACAAACTGTAGCCATTTGTAACACTTGCAAGTAGAGGATACACCTCACTTCATGCTGAAGTGTGAAAAGATTTTCTTTTTAAAATATGTTAATTCAAAGTTGGAACTATATCCTATATCTTTTTTACCATGAGGAGTAAAATTATAACCCCCGTGAGTGGCTGCAATATTGTTCCTTTGGATAAAAGAAGTGTTAAAGTGAGTGAACTGTTCCTTTGATGCAAGAACTGTCAACACCCAAATACAGAATGATTCGAATGTTCCTAATGTGATTAACATAATTGAACCTTGTGCTGAAAAGTAGGATTTTTACTTTAATTTCAACTAGCTAACTAGTGATTAATAATAAAGTTTTTATTCTTCGAATTATTGTAATACTTTATACATAAGATCTATGATACCATCTTGACGTACCACAGGGCATTTTATATTCTCTCAAAAAGGATGGTAAATGCAATAAAGATCTTTCCGGCTTTAAGACGTGACTGGTTGTTTGTTGCAAGAGTTGTTAAAATAGATATCTCTCTGCGAGATTCACTTCAATGACACTTTGTTCATCAGATATAGTCAAATCATAGTCTCTTAGTCCCCAACAATTTTCTTGTACCAGACTGCCTGACAGATATTTATGTAATGGGATTTGCCGGGGACCTTACATGTCCAAACCCTGAAGTACACAGGCAGTCAAAATGATGAATTTGCTTGCAGGCAGTTTCAACTGAAATAATAGTACCGAAAAGCATAACCCATATTCATAAATTCCAAACCCAACAATGACAGCAAAGTGATCCCAGCGTTACCAAAGCATTAACATCAATGCCAATATGGGTAATTAGTAAGAAGGTAACAGGTTATCAGTGGTTTTGGTTGACAGATATGCTAGTGTAGCTCATTGATGTTACAGTTACTCCCCAAACTTATAACCTGTGTCTTCAATATTGCCTTGCCTTTGATGTACGTTGACATGAATCAGTACCATCAGATCAAGTGCATGAATATATATATATATATATATATATATATATATATATATGACAAGCCAAAAACCTGACATGGCTGGGTACGTTTTACACGTCTTTATTGTGAACACATCACGACAAATATAAAACCCTGAAAAAAAAAGAAAAGAAAAAATAAAATATAAAAAAATTACACATTGGTCAACTATACTGACCACTGAAATCTGGAGATGCCACAAAATACTTGATATTACATTCATTTCAGAGTATGACCATTACATAACACAGCAGCTGTTACAATAGCATGGGATAGAAATACCACTATATCATGTGACCCATACATCACTAAGCCTGTTCAGTAATATTGCATTCATTTACAGAATCATCATGTGTACATGCCTGCGGAACAAATTACATGATAATAAGGTGCACACAATTCACTTAAGGACCCAACTTTATGAATATGCTTAATTAATTTACATATGTATTTGTCCCTCACCCTAAAGGTGGGCAGATAACCCAGAGCGCCTCTCAGTATCCCATCACAAAGCTAAACTGCTACATGTAGTGTGGGTATGCGACTGAATACAGCCATAGCACTGCACCATGAGACTGCAAACAATTAATTACATCAGGTTAATATGCAAATTAACCACTCTCATACAGTATGACAAAAAAAAACACAAAGACTTGCACATACCAAAGACTATTCTGTCTGCTTCACAACGAATTAATACTACAGACATAAAGCTATTAATTTATTTAAACAACTTCCACATGTAACCAGTTGTGTAGCTTTACTCACACACAATAGTGAAAGTCAATGACTACAATACATGTTGAACCATTCAGATCCTTGCATTATATATGCAAATTACCTTAAACATGAACACACAAAAATATAATGACTCAGTATCCTCCATCTTATCTCATGACTTTATACACAAGTACCATTTCCTAATTTAACCTTTGGATCTCCACAAATTCTGGCAAAAAAAAGTCAGACATCTTAACATAATTTATGAATCTCTGGAAAATTCCATTATGAAGATATGCTGCCAAGCAAACAAAGACTCCAACTAGGAAAAAAGTATCAAACTGCAAATATCTGCACAAATTACAGCACAGATGCACATAAAAATACTTTACACTTTGTTATTAAACAACTACAGTAGTTTAGCAAGGGCCAAACAAGCCAAAGTAACCTTTTTTTCTCTTTTGAGCCAGGGAATTTGGAGCCAGTCAGACATGCATGCTCTTGCAAAATGGTCTGTCTCCCAGGGGTCTGTGTTCGAGGTAGCAGGAAGCAAGCTGGTACTTCCCCCTGCAATTGCTCATTGTGACAGATCCAGCACAACATTGTGCTACCCAGTACATAGCTGACATAGGGTCACATCATTGTGACACCCACTACCTAGCATAAGATACTGGTCATGTCATTATGACAAAGCCATGTGTTTTAACCTTGCTACATATATACATATATATATATATATATATATATATATATATATATATATATATATATATATATATATATATATATATATATATATATGTATGTATGTATGTATATTTGTGGTCGTTCTTACATTAAAAAATAAAACAACAATTCACTGGTCACATGACCTTGATATGCTTGTACATATCTTGAATGCAAGGATGTAAGATCTGTGCATGATAATATGTCACAATTCGATTTCAATGTGATAATATGTAAAGCTCATCCTTTTTTGTCTAAGGTTCACACAAATTCCTTTAACATATGCACCCAAACTGTAGGCATAGGTAATAGTGGTGAAGCTTTGATATGGTTCCACCCATGGCAAATGGGCACTATATAGTTCTAATATTGAGAACCAGAAGAACTAACTGGAAGAGGAACGCCAATTCACACTTATGGTAGGGTTTTAGATAGACCTTAGGCCTAATTCTCGATCCTGAGGATCGCACAGACTAGGAAGCATACACAACATGTGGAGTGTGGCTATACAATGGTTGATCTCAACACCTCTGTTATTCATCAAGCTGATCTTCTGCACCAACGATTTACAAACAATAGATTTGATGTACAAAGGCTTCAAGTTATGAAGTACAACAACTTGATTGATTCCTTTGGTCATGATCACACACCATGCCTTTCAACTGCAAAATTGGCTCAGACCTGATACTGAGCTGAGCTTGATTGAAGCCACAAATATAGGTCAGAGAGTTAAGAGTTGTATTTTTAGAGATTTTGTGCCAAACCATCAGTTCATTTAAAAATATCTAAGCAAATTGTAAAAAAAAATCAGCCCTTAAAGCAAGACGAAAGAAAGAACAAGACATTCAAGTTTGGATCACCATGGTTGTTATATGGTCTTTGAACTTAATAGTTCAGAATAAAACCTTACCCATATTCATAAATTTTAACCCAACAATGGCAGAAAAGAGATTCTAGAATTTCCAAAACATCAATATTTCTCTTCCAATACCAATGTGTAAAAAAAAAAATCAATCCTGACCTGAGACAGGTTGTGTTCCACAAAGGCAAATGATCAGGAAAGACCCACAGAGTAGTCCTTACCAGCGACTTGTTAAATGTGCAACTCACAGTTCTTCTTCCAAGGTAATTCAGTCTTTATAATCTGTTCAATTAGCACGTGGACACAAATGAAATATTTGCTGATGTATCGACGTCCATATTCTCAAATGTGTATTTAATGGAAGTCCAAGTAGCAATTATGTTGTCATGTAATTACGATAGGGATAAACACATCACGGATATTACAACAGCAAAAACTGGTATTGACTTCAAACATATTGTTGACGGTCATAGAGTTCAACAATGAAAGAAACTGCACTTTTAATGACAACAAAACGTCATTCCCGAATGGTACAGCAAGAGTACACACGAGACAGTTTTGCTCCCAGATAACAAAATGAATCCATAAACAGCCATGTACCCTACTAGAGAGGGACACCAACTACCCAACTGTTTAAGTGCCTAATGATTACCTTGAATTTGAAATACACGTGGAGTTACATATCAACCTTACTGCGCATATGCATTGAGGAAGCAACTAAATTTTAGATTGAATATTTTGCTTGAATTAAAACTCCTTTTTATTACATAACCCAGTTATTGGCAACAGGCAAAAACAAAACCTTTCTGTATCTGAACATTGATAAAATTATGTGAAAGAGTGCTCATTTGAACTTTTGACGTTTTTGAGCAATTTTGCATACATGAATTTTTTTCCTCATTCTTTTAATTAAAGTCCTGGCTGCAGGTCACGTCCAGCAAAGCAAGAAAGCTCTCATTAATATTATGAATTAGAGGAAATGCATATGGCAAAGGAAAATTATGACTGTATAACTTGATTAAATTGTCATATATCCTTTGCAACTGAGACCCAGCTCAAAGCAATTTCCCAATTTATAAGCAGTTATTTTTTAAAGGAGACCAGTGCATACAAATATTATAATATAGAAAATTTGCAAAAGTGAAAAGTTATATTTTTGTCTAAACTAGCTAGAAGGGATTCATACTTGATGAAAATACTTCATCAGGTGTGCTTTTTAAAAGTCATGTTGGTTTAGATTTCTGATAGATGAAAACTACTATGAAAGTAAACTCAGCGATATTAGAACAAAAATGACCAAAATACAAAGTTTGGGTCAAAAATTCTTTAAAAACCAAGACGGGTAAATACACGACTTTCAATAAATTGATAACAGACTTCCAAATTGGTAGAGTCAATTTTAGTGATTTATTAAAAAAAAAACAAATCTGGTACCAGACACGTTCATATTTATATCCCAAAGAAAAATAACGTCTCTGTTATCTTCATGTTTAGTATTCTCCAAAGCAATCTCAGGAGGATAGATTTCTTGAGCTATTAAAGTATATATTTGTTCATGTTTATGCAAGCAATATCGTTATTTTGCTCTTTAGGATAACTGTTCTGTAGCAATTAAAATTACTGTTTGCATGGATTCATACTCAAGCTAAAAAAGCTGTAACCAACTGGTAGAAGTGAGCAATTACTCTCCATGAGTAGAGCTTCTTTAATAAAATACCAATGACCCCAATTGAATAACAGTATTATCTAAAAGCAATGTCTTGCGCTAAAAAAAATTCTGTGCCTTATGGGGGTAACGTTGCTTTTGTTATAGTATTTTTCAGGCAAAAGGTCGGTTTATTGTAATTTTGTTTATTTCACAAATATGTTTGTGACCATTATGATAAAACACTTCGATTAATAATTTATCAAGTGATTCTTGCGTAAATTTAATATATAAAGTGGGAAAAAGATCAAAATTTGACTGGTTTATTATTTCTTGTTCAGAATCTGAGAGCAAATTCTATTGAATACACCACTTTAAAGTTGCATTTTGATGCACCTGCAATGCCTCTTGATGAATACGGATTTTTATATAATATACAATTCTAAAACACAGAAGGAATAAAACGAAATTGTCGAGGTTTTCATCAGATGTGTGTGCCAAAGTATTCTTAAGTATATCCTTATGCAACCCAGTTACTATATCTGCACCACCTTGATGTCTGCATAAACAGTATTCCTTTTCACATTTGAAGCGTAACCTATGCAAAGTGGTCTTCTTTAGATATCAATGTAATGTATCTTGCAACTCATCCCATTTACAGTTATTACCACCTTTATAAATGTTTGTTATCATAGTTCTTTGTTGGAGATCGTTCAATGGTAATGCCTATCTAAGGTATGTCAATATTAGCAAAAAGACATTTATGTTGGATTGACTTCAGTCATGTTTATTTCCAACCACTTGTTAATTATTTGAGACCCAACCCTTGATTTAAGCATCTTTTTTTTGGGGGGGGGGGGGGGGGGGGGGAGGTGGTCTGTTAGGAATAGTATTCCTGACACGCCCTACAAATATCTAAATAAACAATGTCAATATTACGTTTGGAACAAACACATACTGTCGGTTCCTTTGTTATTCTTTGTTATGTAATCTGTACAATTTTACATCCAGTGTGAAGATATGTTTGTGTAGAGGGTCAACAAATTTGGAAGCTACATAATTAGTGTGGCTATTGTAGTCTCTAATGCTATTAATTGCGTCTAAAGTAATAACTTTGAAATAATCTTTGTATTTTGAAATGAACTTGCCAATGTTATGATCATATTAATATTTGTGAGCACTCGAAATTAGTGCTCACAGTAGGGTTTTTTGGCTGTTGCTATCGACAGTGCATAGTGGGACCCAAAATTGAATCAGTTTTTTATTTCCTAGCAGCGTCATTCCCAGTCAATAAAGTTAAACACTGTACTGGGTAAGTCCAAATTTGTTTCTATGCTATGCTATACAAGTTCAAATTTGATTGGTTTCATGTTTATGCTACAGAACTCTAAATGATAACAGGTTAAATCAAAATACTTACATAAGCCCTACATTTATAAATATATTAAAGGCTTTACTTATCTGCACAGTTGACTCTCAAATCTCTCATTCATATTTATTTTGTGGGTTGCCTGCGCTGAATATATAGCTTGTGGAAGGAGTCGCTACTGAGGGACACATGTACGGGTATAGACTCCAAAACATGTTCTGATGGGTAGTTATGCGCTGAAGACCCTTGACATTTGGTCCTAATGCCGCCTAGGTCTAAAGTCACCAAAAAATGTACTAATTATACATCTTCACAATTAAACAAGTTAGACTGTAACATGTTCGTTTAAAAAAAGAATACAAATACAGATGACGAATAAGAGTTGTCAAAGGCTCCAGACAAAAGACTCATTTTAAATTGTGTCATTTAAGGTCAAAAACAGCAATTTATGGAAAATGTGACAGTGCAAGGGTGCCTTTTCGATAAGGCTAATTCCTCAAACTTTTCATTTAACCTCTGAAAAAAAGTTGGAAGATCTAGTTAATTTTTTGAATATGTTTTTGCAATGTCGTCTATGTACAATCATTTAATATTTCAAAAGCTGTTTTAGGATCAGAAGTTGGGCACCTTTCATGTGGTACTCCTATATGTTGCAGTTCATCCTTGACATAAAATTGGTGAAGCGTCAGTCAAACAGTTCACAACATATACCCCCCCCCCCCCCCTAAATTTTATGGCATAAAAGTCAAAGTAATATTTTGGATACATTTTACCTAACTTTCATTTTTCTAGCATTCTATTCATATATTCATATATTTAAAAACAGTTTTCAAAATTCTATACATCAGGCTATCTCACATTAGCCAATTTGCATTTCGTGTGTGTGGACTCGGAAAAGTAAACAAATTTGCTGTTGTTTCATATCACTGAAATTGCTACTCTGTTGAAAAGATACATACATGCACAAGGGAAATCAAAGAATTTCTAGGTATGTAATGTGACTTTGTGCTAGATGTAATTCAGTGACTTTTTCATGCTTAAAATGGAATAGTTTTGTTTGTCATAACTTTCTTTTTATGTCCTTCAAGTTTGTAGATTGCTTGGATTCTCCATGCAGGCACCAGCTTTCAGGAACAACATGTGCACCACATGTATATGATCTGCAAGACTGTCTTTTGCTCTCTAAAGGCATATACCTATTATATAATCATAATTCTATTTTACTGGACTTGCCTTTCCAAAAAGAATATCTGTTCAAGCATGTAAAGACCCTACTTTTTCTAAGTAAACATGATCAATGAAAAATTCATACTCTGTGTATGCTCATGTGATGCCATGCACTAGAAAGAACACGCAAAGTGGTTATACAGAAAAAGCGAGATTAGGTATTATGTAATAATTCATAGTGCTACTTTATTAATACATTTTACAGACATTTAAATCATATAATTTTTGAATCAGACAATATATATCCGCTGTTTCATCACAAGTCAACAAATGACAGTTTCCTAAATGCTTTTTATGTTTAAATTTTTCAATAAATATCTGCATACATTTATATAAGTCATAATGCTATGTAATGTATGTGGAAAATTAGGCATTGTGTATTTATATCCGTGAATTTACTGTATGCTTTCAAATTATACATGTCATATTTCATATTTTATAATGTAAGAATGTATTAGAAATACAAACAAAATAATATCCATAATATTTTGTAATGTCATCATTGTGAAATGACCTTCACCTTCACAGCTAATTTTTGGCACTTTTGGACCACTGAAAAAAAATAGCAACATCAGCTTTCAATTTTGTATAGTGCCATAGAACAAAATTCATTCATTGAATGAACTTTAATATCTGGGTGACAGGGAACCCCTGGTAGGATACACAGACTACTGCATCAACATGTCAGTCATCTCAGGCAATGTGGTGGTTGGGCATACATTGGTTGTCTTTCAACCGTCTGGCGGCCTCCACAATTCACATTTTAAACTTTTTTTCCAACACCACTGGTCAGACTACCTTGCCCTTGTTGGGGAAGTACCTTGGCTTGGTCTCCACCAAGCTTGTTCAAATGGTCATGGTGCCGTGATTTTTGGATTTGTTATGATTTTTTTGTTCAGGTTTTTTTTTTTTTTTTTTTTTTTTTTGGCAAAATCTGCAAAACATCTGCTCCAAACTTGCTTGGCCCGTTTTTTTGCAACTGGTTTTGTGGTATTAGGGGAGCGTGAGAGATTAATGTTTTTAACAGGTGGTAATGTGATTTTTTATTTCATTTTATCTTTTTTAATTAAAAAACATGTTTTCACTATATTTGACATCTTCTTCAAAACTTGCTCTTAGATTATGCTATAACTTGAAGGAAATATTCCTTGCAGAAGGGCTAAACAAAGTTTTTTTTTTTAGTTTTTTTTATTTTTAAATTCTTCCTTCAAACCTTCAAACAGATTATAATGAAACTTGGTGGAAATGATTATTGTAGACGGACCCAACAAACTTGTGCAGAAGATGGGGTCACTGTAACTCTCTGCTTTTTAATGTTTTTTTCAATTCAGGTAGTTATTGGTTAATGTACACAGTCCTATTGTTTACAGTATGAGTGAATGGGGATTGCAATGGTAATTTACGATTTTGACTTCTTCTCCAAAACCAATGTCTAGATTTACTTCATCTTTGGTGGGGATGTACCTTAGGTCTGTTGTACTAAGTTTGTTCAAATGGTCACGCTCCAGTGATTTTGGATCGTTCAAACAATGCTTTGTTCATATTTTGGCCAAATCTTAAAAATCTTCTACAACACCACTTCCCCGATGGATTCAAAATTACATAGGAAACCTGGAATCATGACAGCAGGAGATGCACAGTACATGGGAGACCATGACTTCATGTGCAAGGTCGCAGGGTCACTTAGGTGTATTTAACTCTACATAAGATAAACTAGGCACGATTTCAACCGGGAATGTGATGTTTACGTGGTTATGATTCTCTTTGAGGGCCACAGTCAGACAGTTCCTGAGTTACCTGACCTCATTGTCAAGGTCACAGGCCAACTGACTGAAATTAACTGTTCACTTAATGACTCGAAATTTATTTTGAGTAAGGACAATTATGTTGCATATGTTTATGTTCGTTGTGAAGGTAACATTTAGACAGTACGTGAGTGTCCTTGATCTCAGACACATGGCTGGTTCCTATCCAAAGTTCATATAGTGACAAATGTGATGAATCTGTAGGTCAGCTGAGCATTAGCTGTTCACAGAGCCCTCCTTTTTATAATATGTGTTTTTGCTATTTTCATCGACTTGCAAACAGGACGCAGGAATTTTCGAAAGCGTGGAGGGAATGGTATGATCTATACCAAGTCATGTTATACATAGTGTATTTTTTAGTCTCTAATACATTTTTGGTGACGATACACGCACGTAGTTCCAACACGGAAAACACCATCTCTGGCATATAACTTACACGTTGGTGACTGTGGATGATGGGTCTACTGTTAGTATTAATCATTAAAATGAAACTACCAAACGGGTCTCTTATGGTCCTTATTTTCAATGAAAGCAAGCTTCAAAGTTCAAACAGGCACACTGGCTGGTGTCTTGGAAATGGTGAATCCTGTCACTTTCATTTGTAAAATTGATGAGGGTTGAACTACATGAGTGACGAATTTGACACTGCAGTGACAGTTCTCCAAACTAACCAGCATTTCAGTGCACTTAGATGACAATGATGTCAAAAATTGAATGTCACAGCACATTGTAGATATGTACCAGATTTCTGTTGGCATCACAAGAATTATTTCGACCACGACTTCAATGTTGCGTATGGTGATGGCCCTAAGTAAGGGCTGCAGTTAGATCGACATATACATTATAGATGTTGATTACTTCCAAGGTCACCTACCCAGTGAATTCTTGTTTAATCTTGCAACGTGCGAACAACACCAAACCCACACTCACAGATATATGTATATATAACTCAGCTGTGCGCACACTTGCACGGTCCTTTTGTTGTATTTTTAGGATCCTTGACGACAGCTGTGAATATCACCCATATACGTAAGCGAAAAGCAGAAACAAGCACAGATGCAAAGCAGGATAAATCTGACGAAGATACAACTCGAGATATATCGCTTGATGACCAGCTGGCAGAAAAACGTAAACGCGTAGAGTTATGCTTATTGGAACGTATTTTGAAGTGTGAAGATCAACTGAAAAAAAATCCGGAAGCAAAGGGTGAATTAGACTCAACAATTGACAAACTATTTCAACATGTGAAGCTTGTTACAGCCAGGCATCATAGTATATTACTTGATATCATGTGTCCAAACATCGCTATTCTGGATTATCTGTGGCTGCTCAGTGAAACCGGAGGGTTAACTAAAATATTCCAGGAGTACTTTGTGACCAGTGAATTCTTACATATTTTCGACTTGGACGAAATGAAAATTGACCTTGAAATTCTATCTGCGGACTACACGGCGTACCGAAACTACTTACAGACTAAAGGTAACCTTAAGCAACAAGATGTATATTTTCCTGGCAGATAATGTATCATTACAATGTTTGTAAATATAGATATTGGAAGCGTTTGTTATGATGCATATGGTGCGTGAAGATATTAGCATCAAGTGTTCAAACTGCCAAGATTCAGGTAAAGTATATATGTGACCTGAATGTTTCCAAAACGAGGTAAAAATTTCCAGGGTGCTGGCGTTGAAAAGGGTAGATTCCATTCTCCCTGCCCACAAACAAGAATAGGCCCTTGCTTCGAGTTTCGCCCTCCCCCCCCCCCAAACAAAACTCTTTTCAGAGTCCCAATGCTCTGGGCTCCTTAAACCCCACATTGTGTTCCCTGCTCACACATTTTGAGGCTTGTGCTCCCGATTCCCAGACAAACATAGATCCTTGCTCCCTGCACCCTGAAACCCTTTTAAGTGACCCAACGTGTTGGTATTGAGGTTCAACAATCTCTGTGCCCGGGTATGCCCGTTTGTAGATAAAACATTCCCAGATAATGGGGTACTTTTTCACAGCAGCAACCTATATTGACCTATGACTATTAAACTGCAAACTTCTGCATATTTATGCTGGCAATGTATAAACCGTTTGCTCTGATTTGCTTCGTATTTTTTGCCAGTGGTGAGTAACCTGAAGGGAAGATCAGAAGTGAAGTGACTCACGCAGCACAGTGATAAAACTCTCCTCTCCCAGTATTTTTGCCTCGTTGTTTTTGGGCTCAACAATTGCAGTGGTATAGAAACTTTTTGAAATATTATAACCATAATTTTTGACATATGCTAAAAACAAGCCTTAGCCGGATAGCCACGGGTGCAACCAGCATTAATACGTGAATACAGTATATATAGGCCTCTAATTTAAAAATTATTTTTACTTATATGCGTTGTATCGTATGTCAGTTTAAGGAAAGAATTCCAATTTTTATTTTTCAGAAATGCACTATGGGCAACATAGCACGGAGTCTAATGAAATGTCCAAGTCAACAATTTTGCCAAAAGCTACAGAGCCGTCACAGATTAACATGTAATGTATTCCATTTTTATTCTTTTCCATCGGTGCTCTTTTATAAATAATGTTTCATTGTTATGGCCTATATGGTTATGTGAAATTGAAATGAAGCAAAAAATATAAAATTACCTCTGCAGCATGTCTTTATGAAGAACGTATGATTTACAAACTGAGTTAAAACATATCTTTTCTGAGCGTAATATTTGACGTTTACTTTATTTTTCAGCTTGAACCCTTTCCCCTTAAATCGGTTTAAAGTGCTGAGATGCAAATCCTTGTTGTTTGGTCCAAATGTGTTTGTATTTTACCTGATTTCTGCTAAGGCAATACATTTTGACACATATATCTCCAATATGAAAATATACGGAGGGCGTATATTTTTGAATATCAATGTGCATGAAATTACCTATTGGATAAAATATGGCCTTCACTCTTCATGTTCGTAGCCATGTCAAATGGCTCAGTGCTAGATATAAGCATATATATATGTACAGGATTATCCGCTTTGGTATAGAAATTCAAAAAACAAATATTCGATCAGACAACAAAAACAACAAACTAATTACCTTGTACTCAGTGACTTTGCAAAAAAATTACCCTCTTTTCTTGAAATCAGACATTAAAATGTTCAGGAAGTATACTAGTAGCACACGTTCGATACAATATTGGTAGTGAACATGTGTTGCCAATAGTTTAATATCCTTGGAAAGAAAAAGGAGAAGAAACGTTATCAGCCTGAATAGGTGACGGGTGAGATAGTTGCATGCATGCAAAGTAGAGACAGGCGTGCCTTGTGTGTCCCAAGGGTATGTTTTAAAACAAGTTGAGGCGCAACAGGTAAACAGAGCTACTGGTCTGGAAAAACCTCAATACAAACATACTTAAAACTGCTTACCAAGGATATTATATCTCTCTTTTGAAACGTTTTATTTTGAACATCAAAGCTAGCATTTCTCCCGATGCCAGAAAGGAAGCTAGAGTTACACTTTTGTATAAGCAGGTTTATTTCAGCTGATTGAAAACTACTGTCTAATTTCAATACTACCTGTTACGTATATGATTATAGAAGGACATGGAAGAACTCATTTATGCACTTATGCCTGCCCTTTAATTCTTCAATCGTAGTCTAGGCTCCCACCACATAGTTCTTGCAAAACTGTCTTTGTACTTAATGGTTATCTTAATAGTCTTATACAAAAGATAATGATTATGAGAACAGTATTATTTTTATGGATCTTAAAAAAGGTTTTTGACTTGTTGAGTCATCGGTATCTTCTCCATTAACAGCACCTCTCTCGATGTAGCCCCAAAGCTTTATCTCGGTAAAGAGCTTGTCTCGCTGATATAAAACAGTTAGCCAATTTCAAATTAGCATCCTCTTATAAACTGGACATTACATATGGAGTTAAATAAGATAGCACCTCAACTTCATTGTTACAATTTCCATGAACGATCTGCTATGACATATTAAGAACCAGGTTTACATGCATGCAAGTGACTTAACAATACATGCGTGGGGAAAGTCAGTCGGATGTACAGAATTCTATAAACGATGATCTTTGGTGCTTTCATAGTTCGGTGTAGATTAAACAGAATGGACCAAAATACTGACAGGACTAAATGTAGGCTACACACTATGGATATAAAATTTTCACAAAGCACTGCCAAGAAGAGTACTTTTACGTGTGGAACTGTTGCTTTCCTTCTACGCATTAATTGTTTTTACCTCCCATAGATCTTTTAACGATGCTTATATTTTGCACAGCTTGACTATTAATGTACAATATTGGATGGATGTGTCACACCCATAAACTTGTAAAGCTGCAGAAGCATTTTATGAGGCTCATGGCTGAAGCTGACTTTACAGTTCCAACTGCTGCCTTTTTCACTAGCATTGTTATAATGCCTGTAACTGAGACATTTCAATACAGAGAGGCCTTCATTCTCTGTAGCCTACCAAAGTTTAAATGGCCATGCCAATCAATATATGATATACATCTTTGTGAACATGCAAGAGACAAAAAGTAGGCCAAACTGTTTATTCATATGTTCTTCCAAAGGTGGCCTTTTGAAAATCATACAGTGAAAAGGCAGCACACAGGAAATCATATGTAGTATTAGGTTGCAAGGTTTGTTACTCACTACAGGAAGATGCAAAAAAGCGAAGCCCACAGGATTTTAAAACTTTTTATGTACACTCATTTTATAACGTGATTCTGTCACTATTGAACCCGTATATATTTTTGGCATCTAAATATATATTTTTTTTTTACTTATCGCACATTACATCGTTGTATGATTGTATCTCCTCAATGGAATTGATTTATTTACCAACATCATACATGTATGTATTGTCAAATAAGAGGGCCCTGAGGAACATAAACTTTTGTTTATCAGGCTACCCTCTCTTACTTTAGTTTCGTAGATCTTACCTTTATCTAATCTAATCTCCAAAAAGCAGAAAGACAGACATACAAAAACACGGATAAATCAATCAATCAATCAATCAAATAATCAGTCAATCAATCAATCAATAAACAAACAAACAAACAAATAAACAAATAAATAAGCCTTATCACTGGAACGATGCATCAAGCTTTGGCTGGCTTCATCATTTGCCCCGACTTATAAAGCAGCCATTGGAGACTTGAACTGTTTACATTATGAATAACTTGCCACGGCACTTTGAAATACAAGACGCAGCCTACACAAATGATCTGTTGAAAGTTACAAGAAAATCGTAATGATCCCAAAATAGTGTTTGCATGATATTTTTATAAAGTGGCAGATTAACATTTATCTTCTCTCCATGTATAATGAAATTTTATAACTGTAATGTCGTTTTTCTTTAATTTCAGACAAGAAGTGGCTGAGTCTAATGTGTCACATGTAAGTTTCACAGAATTACCAACATGCACATATATGTGCATGAAAACAGACATATATTTAGTGTTCTGTAGAAAAAATTCTAGGCCACGTATTTTGCAGATGCTACTGAAATCTTTGCTTGCATAGATTTAACATAGAATCTAACACACACACACACACACACACACACTAGCTATGAGCCGTGCATCCTCAGTGCTGTAGGCATACCACAATGATCAAGACTATGTTATAGGGGCACAAAGAAAATATTCAAAAATACAGAGTATCTTCTCCAATATTCTTAGGTGGAGACGTTCATGTTATAAGCTTGGTTAAGTGATGGCACTTTTTACACCACACTTCTTCTAATAAGCATTCCTAAGGTATAAGAACATAAAACGAGGCAAATACGTACCGATGTCGCCACTGACTATGAGTTCATTGCTGTATTAGAAGTTCTGTCAAATACTACACTGTACACCTTGTATGCTGTACAACTTTAAACGGCCAAGTTTTCAAAATAGTATCCGCTATGACTGTAGTGGTGTTTATAGAGCTCTATATGTCTCACACATGTTGCCATTAGACGTCAAGACCTACAGGTTCCTGATATTGAACTGCTTCGGTATGTGAAAAAACTACAAAGTAAAACTTTTCTCCTTGGTGCTTTTTATCTTCACCCCCCCCCCCCCCCCCGGAAAATCAAATGAAATAAAATGCAATTTTGTGTGGGATTATTTTCAAAGTAGCCCAGAGTTGGTCAAATGTACCAAAATAAATATTAACGAATAACTTGATATTTTAATTTTTGTACTACCTCTGGCCTAAAACAGCAATTTTCATAGAGCACACATACTAGATTCCCAACTTCAAGAACAAACTAGCTTAACTAAGGTGACTTCCGCAGTGGAAGACCAAATAACATTTCACATTCCCTACTACCTTAAAAAGCCCACAGTTCCCCCCCCCCCCCCCCACTATCAAATAGCAATAACCAAATGTTTATTCCAATACAAGAACAAGGGCTCATTTTCTCGAACTGTCTGACAATACAAAAAAGCTAACATTCCCTACTACCTTAAAGAGCCCACAGTTTCCCCTGCACTGTCAAATAGCAATTCCTACCAAATGTTTATTCCAGTACAAGAACAAGGGCTCATATTCTCACCTATCTGACCATACAAAAATGCTAACATTCCCTACTACATTAAAGAGCCCACATTTTCCCCTCCATTGTCAACAAGCAATTCCTAGAAAACTTTTATTCCAATACAAGAACAAGGGCTCATATTCTCACCTATCTGACAATACAAAAAAGCTAACATTCCCTACTACATTAAAGAGCCCACATTTTCCTCGGTATAATTCTTATTTACAGGGTGTTAAATAAAAGGTCATGATGGCCTTAAACAGGGGAAACCGAACAACAAGTCAGCATAGTGGGCGTGGCAAGTATATAGTTGGCTTTGTTCTATCAAGACCAATTGCAAGCGACAGCGCTAGTATGCAACAAAGCTCAGCTTATTCCTTATTACATTCACATGTGTGAAGCTTGCCAAGCCATCTTGACGACACTATCTTTATGGTTGAAAAAAGTGAAACCAGGCATTTTAGCTGTCACTGAAACCTAGCTTAACAGTAATATACCCACCTTGGCTGTACACTTAGCAGGTCACTGCTTCTCTAGACGGGACAAACCTCGTCATTTCGTGATGCCCAAGGAATCGGACTTTATATTAAACATGATATATCTTTTCAAGAGATGCCTGACATGGACCACCCTAACCTGATGAACCATTGTACCAAAGTTCATTGCCACTATTGTAAACCACTCATTGATTCTGCGTTACATAGACATCCTTGTACTGGCATTAGTTTTAACCAAAACATGGAAGACTTTTTAATTCAATGTTACTGCTTCTGATTTTATTTGGACAGGGGATTTCAATATTGATAATACACATATTGATGACTCACCTTCAGCTGCAAAACTCTCAATAACATTATTACTACCTATGGCCTTAGGCAAGTCACAAAGTCCCCTACTAGAATCACTGATACCACCACAACCATTATTTATCGGACTATTACAAATGTACATAACTGTTCAGATGGAGTAACAATGATATTTGTAGCCGATCATTTGATGAATATTGTAATTTTGGATCTAAATCCAACAAACTTAATCATCGTTTTGCAACATCCCGTAATTTTAAGCGTCTTGATGTAAACCAACTCTTTCAAGACCTCTATAATGTACCATGGCACATTGTTAAGTGCTTTGACAATATCAATGACGCTTGGATGGCCTGGATGCATGTTTTTAATGATGTAGTGAATAGTCATTCCCCACTTAGGCGATTCCGGGCTTCCAAAACAAAAATTCCGTGGTATGATGAAAAGATTGAGGCTACTACGAAGGACTTGCGTGGACGGCTACATGATAGAGGTATTATTGCTGGTAGTAAAGTCAGAGACTGGGCTCAATTAGAAAAACTCTAAGAAAGAGTCACTACTCTGACAAGCCAAGCCAAAATGGCATACTATACTAATGATATACAGGAAACCCAAGGAAATGCTAGACAAATGTGGAAACTATTCAAAGGTTTATTGCCGAAATATTCCCAAAATCCAATCTCTTCTCTATATGTTAATGATACCCGTGTTTCAAACTTCAAACAGATAGCCAATTGCTTCAACCATTTTTTCATTGAAATAGGCACTAAATTATCGCAATAAATGCAATCAACCCTTCAATCAGCGCTTTATTACCTATCCAAATATCTTTCCCATTTCTCTGGCCGTTTCGGATTCACACCTATTTCTTTCTATAATGTATTTAAGCTGCTTGCTGAGATGCCAAAAGGTAAAGTTACAGGCCTTGACACTATTTAGGCCAGACTGTTGAAGATGGCCTCCCCGGCAATCTCCGACAGCCTGGCTTGTATTTTTAATGTGTCTTTGGCTCTAGGCAAATTTCCTGATGCTTGGATAACTTCCCGTGTTTCACCTATATACAAGAAGGGACCCAGAGTTGACACAGGTAACTATCGACCTATATCAACCCTTCCTGTAGTCTTCAAACCCTTGGAACGAATCGTTCACAAACAACTCTGTAACTACTTCTCTGAACATAAATTACTAGCACCTCAACAGTCTGGCCTCAGACCTAGACATTCCACACAGACTTCCCTGCACAGTTTTACTGAATTTGCATTCACGGAAATTGGGAAGGGAAACTGCCTTGGACTTGTCTCTTTGGACCTGCATAAAGATTATGACATTATCGATCATTCTATCCTTCTCGACAAACTCATTTTATTGGCTTAGAGATATTTCTTTAGCTTGGTTCCAAAGTTACCTTGATAACAGACAAGTTGCGTGTATCAATGGTAACTTATCCGAACCTAGTACGATTACAACAGGCATTCCCCGTGGGTCAATTTTTCTAGAGTGGCGACGTTCATCCCTCAAAGTGCTTGTATCACCCTATATAACATTTTGATATTACCATACGTTGATTATTGTAGTACTGTCTGGAGTGCCAGTCTACAGAAAAAAGATCAAATGAGGCTGCAGAAAATCCCAAATCGAGCTATCAGAATTATTTTGCATTTGCCCTGCAAGAACTCACATCACAGGCATGCTGGACACTTTGGGGTGGATGAGCATTAAACAACGATTTCACTATAATTACTGTATTCTTACTGGGAACATTTTAAATGGAAAAACCCCCGAGTATTTATCTAACCAGTTCATCTCTAGCATCTTAGTCACACAACTACAATATCAGAAATGCCTCTACCAGTTCAATAATACACCAGTCTGCTACCCCCAAATCTTTAGGTTTTGTAGCCCCTACAATATCGAATGCCATACCCCTGTACGTTCGTGTTGCAGACTCCCTTTACAGTTTAAAAAAGAATATTTTGACACATTTTTTTGGAAATGTTGAACGGATCTAGGCCCTTTATCAAAAAGCATGTGTCTTATTGCATTTGCTCATGCCATTTATATATGTTTTATGTTTCATATCTCATCTGTACTTGTTACTTTTATACATGCATTTTGTTAAGGGCCTCCATGCCTTAACAGAATTATATTCGGAATACGGATTGCCAAATAAACTGTTCAAACTCTTCAACAAGGGTAGCAGCAGGTGTGACACATTGACGCATATGTCGGTCATTTTCTACAATTAGGCCGTAATTACAACTAGATACAAACACCAAAGTACTTATGGGACCTTGGGGGTGTTCTTTATTCTGACCTTAAGTGACTTTGACAGGTCAAACTGACATGCTGCCATCTATCCTGGTAATAAAGCATTTTTTAAAGTTTTTATTTAAATAATATTTTGTGATTTATGTGAGTGAATACTGGCAATATAGAAAATAGTGGTGGTCATAAATAAAGGTGACCTTCATATTATTCTGAATTTCACAGGACCACTCTCCTGTGTGAATGCAAGATCACCTGATCAGAGGACAGTAACAGTTCCTTGTTTATAGTTAATCCTTGCAGTTGCAGGGAGTCCGTATTAACTTGGAGATTACCCATGTAACCCTCTCCTTAAAATGTGATACTATAAAGTTATGCAACAATGACAGACCCGTCTCTCTGAATGTAAAACTACAGGACAATGAATTAATATGTAAAGTACGACTTTTCTGAGACATATGTATAGTGTTTTGGACCCAATTTGGCAGGATGGAGTACACTTGACATCCATGAAGCTTCACGAATGTCAAGTACAGTAACGACCCAGTATTTTTTTTTCTTCATTTGTGAGCTTGGGCAATGGGACTGTGTATTCAAAAGACAACACTGTTCTATCTTAACATTCAACTAAAATTTAAAGAATTTAACTGAACACCATTAATGTGTGGCAGCTAATAACTATACAACTGTTCAAACGTGTGCTGTGAATGCTGCCAAGTCAGAGTGATGCACGGTGACACAGTTGCCCTGAGGACATGTTTGCAGTTCTGTTTATAGTTGTTTAAACAATTATATTCATTTTTAGGTGCTAGTAAAGTCGTTGGGTTTTGGAAATCAAAATGATAGATAAATATTGATGGTTGATAAAAACACAAGAATGTGGCATATTTTGCTTTTGTTCCAGGTGTTAGTGATAGAGTGATTTGTGAATAGAGCTTATTTCCTTCCATAACTGTAATGTAAAGATGCCGCATAATGATGGATAGCAATACTTTTTAATTACTGTTTTATCTCCACTGCACCCTGTATTTGGCACAATTTCAGAGGATGAACTGTTTGCTCCTATATAGATGATTTCACTTATCAATTCATCACTATCCATTTGCATGGCTTAAGTGAAAACAAGAAGCTGTGGAGTTTCCCCCAAGAACCTGACCTAATGAAGTATCATTCTCAAATAATTGATACAGGTAGAACATATCTGTTCCAGTAATTATGATGTTACAAATGTCGTTAAGTGCTTTGCTTGTACTCAAAGAATGCTCAAATAACAGAGATCACCTGCATGTCAAACTTGAATTTGTTATGGGCATTCGTAATATGGGTAAAGATATTTTACGTGTCCCTTCTGATCACATTCTAATGTCTCTCTTGTGTCATCTTTTGTGATGCATTAGGGCAGAAACTTCTACCCCCCCCCCCCCTATATCTGAATTTTTTCCAGGCTGAGTGCTCAAGAACTGCAAAGGGGTTTTTAAGTTGATCCGTGCTGTTCATGTGGTCACCTGTGAGGCGGGTTGTTTTCTACACGCCGTTATCAACCCAAGGTGTGCTAGTGTTTTAATCTTGACACACCCTGAGATTTGAGTGTGTGGTGGTGGCTTCATTAGGTCAAAGATACACGACCCAAAGAAGATAAACTGCACAAGTAGTATAAAGGGGTTAGACGTTCCTTAGGTAGAAAATGAGGCAGCAAATTGATTGTGTCTATCCTAATAATTGTTATACTGTATATACTTTGTACCATTCTGAAAACACAACTGGATTTTGCAACACTTTAAAAAGAAACAAAGAAATAAATCCTTTCTTCGTTAGGCGCTAACAGTTTTGTACTTTTTCACAATAATGACATGGCTGGTGTCATTATACTGTTTGGCAACATTTCCACACAAGGATCATACATGTTTATTAAAGGACAGCTTGTCATCTATTCTGATACCCAGCATATCAACATCACTGTTAAAAGTGATATTTGTTGAACCATTTATTACCAACTGAGGCGTGTCACTTGAGACTTCGTTGTGACTTTTATTATTTGAATTCAAACAAAAGCTTAAAACGTGGAGGTATTAGCTTCTATATGGTTGTTTTTAAACCATGTAATGCAATCATTTGTTTTATTTTGAAGACCAAGTCTAATTTATGTTTTGTTTTTATGTTTGACATCCACTATATTGTCAACTGCATAATTGTAAAGATCACAGGTTTTGATGCAAATAATACACATCATCCATAAACATGTCAAATAACGCTGGTCCCAATCGGCGGATGCCCTTTGAAATATCATCCCTGGAACTAAAGGTGTTATCAATTTGTACTGTTTGTTTTCTATCGGAAAGATGTTTCTTCGGTAATTCTAGAGCAGGAGTCTGCATTTCATATGCGCTGAGCTTTTCCAACAATAATGGATGTGGAAGCTCGTCGGAAGCTTGCGATTGATCCATTATTAAAGCTACTATAAAGAATTTACCGTCTAATTATCTTCTCCAGTTCTCTATTAGTATTATCATAAGACAACTGCAACCATGTGCCTTTCTGTATCCCGAAATCATAGGATTGTAAATGGCCTTACAGAAAGTGTTCAGTTGCTCAGTCAATAAACCTTCAAAAACTTTAGACAGCCCTGTCAGTATGCTGTCAGGCCTATAATTTTGTATATTTGACAACCGTTTTTGTAGTAGGTGGGCAACACATTTGCCTTTTTTTCATTTAGGAGGGGAAAGATGATACTTCGATACCTCTGTTGATGATATTGGCTAAAAGTTGCGCAATGATATTGACCGAAATTTTCAGAGCTTTTTGCTGGTATGTCATCATGACTAGCGGCCTTCTTCACTTTCAAGAGTCTCAGTTTATCATTACACTGTTTCTCAGTTACATTATTGAAATTGTGTCTGAGCAGACTCAGATTTCTGATTTGCTTTTTTAGTGAGATGGTTTTCATAATGTGATTCAGTTAATTTACAGGCATCCGAGGAATTAGAATTGGAATAATAGCTACTGAATAAAGACGTTTGCTCTCATCTGTCACTTTTTTGTCGTTAACAAGTAGAATGTCGTTTTTTACACTTTAAAATTTTTCTGTCCAAGAAAGGTTCACTGTCGGCCAGAAATCTTTATGATCTGGTCCTTTGCTACACCTATTATAAAAATATATCTTGACTGCATTAAGTTTCAAATAAATACAGTAGTGTCGTTGTTTTCGGTACGGTTTAAATATTGAAGGGGTTTTGTTGCTTCTTAACCATTTGTTTTCCAATTCCCTTCTCTTATACATTGCTTTTCGCGACTGTCTTTTAATGATAGGAGCAGCCTTGTTAGTGACCTTGCCATACTTCAATGGTGGGTGCTTGTATAAACGTTGCTATACATCTGTATAATAGCCCAATAATCATCATTGTACTCATCAAAGAGCTCTGTGATATGATATGTTATGTAGCCTGCATTTTAAAGGAAAGATGATTCGTCAAAATGTTTATAAATGCGATATACAAACTGTCTTTGTTAAAGTTCCTTCATTAAGCACTGATAATGTCATAAGATGGAAATCACTTAAGCCAGTGTCCATGGTGTGAGTGTCCTGGCATTGCCATTTGTTACAAAAACTTCCAGCAGTCTCAGTGTCTGACTTGAAACATGCAGCAGTTTTGTACTGCAGACTGTGTTCTCCGACATACATTTTGAAAACACTATAGTCTGTAGTTAAAGAAGAATATTTCAAAGGTTGAGAGGACCGGTTTAAAGCACCAGTTGCCTTTTATGGGTGACTGCCTGTCTCAAGTCAGGAGTGAAATTTGTTTCTTCATATTGGTATTGGAGGATGAATGCTGATGCTTTGGTCAATATGGAATCTGTTTGCTGTCAGTGTTGGGCTCGGAATTTATGAATATGGGTCATGTTTTTCTGTACTATTTGATGAACACTTCACTGGCTATGTTTTGCTGTGGACTCCGTTCCCTGACTCATACTTATAATGGAGGTAGAGTGTGTTTATAATATACCAGATTCATACATATCACACAGACGATAGAGGTCTACTTTCTTTTGCTGTAAACTCAGCTGACTGAGAAGGCAGGAAAAGTAAAAGTGATAGGCCTAACAGGTCTCTTTTTATATTTGGCAGAAGTAATAGAATTTGGGTTTTAAGTGGTTAGGCTTGTACCGTTTGGAAACAATATAGTCTGTAGCTAATGAAGAATATTACAAAGGTTGATAAGCTCAATTTAAAAGCACCAGTTGCCTTTCATGGGTGACTGTCTGTAGCAAGTAAGATTCTTTGGATCGAAAGAGTCACAGAGCTGTGCTAGGGGTGTACCGTCTGTTTAAATAAGCTGTAATTCATATCTCCAAGCATAACAATATTTTGATTTCTCATGAGCATTTTATCGCACAGGGTTGTTATTTATGCAGGAAAAGGGCCAGTGCCCATATTTGGAGGCATATAAACATTCAGAAACGCCACCATTGACAGCCAAATGGAAGTTCTATAACAATTGACTCCAGAAGTTCACTTCCATTGTCTGATAATGTTCTATGATGTGACCTTTGATTTACATAGGTGCTTAAACCACCACCGTGACCATTTTTGTCTCTTCTATGGGTTATAAAACATAATAAGTTAAAATGTGCATCATTGAAACTAGAATTGAATTTGGTCTTAAACACAGTCATCAGGTCAAACATTTTAAGAATTTATTTTTTAGACCATTACTATTAAAATGTCCACACATGAAGTTCGTTGGGTACTTTTTTGTGTTACTTAGTGTCTCACAGAAGTTTACCTGTGGCTCAGTGCCACCTTTAACAGAAGCCATTATTTCTTCTGAAATATCACTAGGGGCTGAGAAAAATATTCACTGAAAGGCGGGAGAGAGCATGATCTGAAAGACCATTCTGTTTCTGGTTCAGCTGCAAGTTCATGGTAATCTATTTCGGACATATTCAGACACTTCAAGATGGAATCACAAATCACAGCCATTACAATACATTCCCAGTTGGTTTGAGCATACAGGTTTTCCGCATATTCCACGTGGATAGCAGTTATTTGGTCCTGTGTTTAACTCAATGTCCCAGCTCATCGGTAGGAAGCTTGTACATCACAAGCTCGACTTTATCTGACACATAGTTTAACTTCGAAGAGTCATAGTGTCAATACTAGTAATTGTCAGTGGCTTATGAAGTGGCAATATTCATTATAATATGTTCACGAGCATAAATAAAAAATGCTCCACCACTGGTCTTTGTGATCTATGCATCTGTGATAATATCTAGAGGATCATCAATCCAAGCATGTTTAGAGTTAGATAAAATGTTTTGTATAGATGACACTAGAAGTAATAAAGCTGGTCAGGCAAATATATGGTAGCATAATCTTGGTACAGGTGGCAGACTGGTGCAAAACTAATTCAATACGGTTTCTTGTCAACAGAGGCAATGAAGCGTTCAAATACCTCCTTTACAAACCTTTTAAGTTGTATAAGTGGAAACTACAAAAACTACAACTGAAATGCAAAACACTTCTCTGACCTATGTTAATACAAATTTCACTGAAAAAAGTCGATTATATGCTATGGGTAGTCTTACAGAATTTGGGCAAGAGTCATACAAGGTTAAACCACCATATGTGGAGGTGGAATGTTATATTTTTGTTACCGTGCAAAGAGACATCACTATCTATGATATTTTGTCTTTTAATAGTCCCTTTGTCAATGTCAGTGATAATATGCCCAAAAACGATACAAAGGTGCAAACCTACTGGCATCATTTGGACAATTGGTACTAATAAGGGGAGCTACATCTGTTCTGACCCAGGGCACCTCTGGGTTCAAAAATGATCCCGTCGGAATAGTTTTGTTATGTGGCTTTAAGGCAAGAAAAGAGGAACCAGCATGAGGTTTAAATCTGTGGCCTGATTCACTATATCAATTTGACATATGACTTAGCTAAAAAATATATATGATGCCGGCTAGGTGTTGATAATGGACAGAAACAATTTGAACTGTGCTTATGATTCCACTCTAGATTGAAGGTATCTGAGTCAAAGTTTTAACTGGTACAAAACATTTCACAACAAAGAACTAGGTGAATATGGATGCTGGCGGGAAATATGAAATCCTTGTCTCGTACAATTAGATCCTATCTGACATTTACAACTTTCACCCAATCCACTGTTTGGCGTGATAATTTTGCCAATAGCTCCTCACATCAATGCCATTTAGTGTAGATTCTTTAAAATCAAACATTTTCATCGGAGCTTAAGTTATCCTTCGTCTAGGTCATTCAGCTTCGATCTCGTCGTTAGTATGGTGATTGAGACTATTATTCCAGGCTATGGCCCACCATATATTAGATACACACTCCTAAATAGTTTTGTGGATGCTTAAACCAAAAAGTACAATTAAACCCACTTTCTGAATGAGGCAAAGTATGAACGTAACAAGCTTATATTAAGGGATGTCAAAGACATCTTCCACAGTAGACATAAGCCTTATTCTATGCTACCTGGCCATTCTTGTCTTTTTGCATAAACTCAGTCACATGTACACTTGATGATAAACCTTACTCACTTGCATACTATTTTTTTTTTTTTTTTTTTTTTAGGGGGTGGGGGTGGCGGATACCATAGTGAAAAAAAAACATTGGATATGTTGTGATTCAGTATAAACGTAAGCGTAGTGTCAGGATATGGCCTGTGTTATTAGCTTACTCGAATATTTTGCTAATCCTTGTATAACAATTATGGCAGCATGCTGCCACTAGATTGTGGTTTGCTTTATTTTATGGCCGCATGTGATTATCTAGCGCACAGACATGAAAGCACTCTAGTTGTTGCTAGTAATGATATTTTTTCAACTGACATACACATCATCTGATCTCATATGAAGGATCTGCATCTGTCACCTGTCCAAAATACATTTTAACCTCCTCCTTACTGATTGGTTATATTCTCTTCAAATGGGTCTTCACCAAATCCGTTCAAATTGTTTAGCTACAGATATTTTGGATGTGATTAAAATTACGTACAAACCTGTAAAAAAATCCCAAAGAAGTGCTCGATCAACTGGTTTTAAATTGCATTGAATGCATCCCAGGCCGTTTCCTGGACTCAGATCACAATCCTTGAAATGATTTCACATCTATTAGCTGTAACACGAGACGGTACAGTCCAATTAACTGGCCCTTCGTGGACAGCAAAGTGCATTATAAATAACTTTAACCTCCACAGACAATGAAATGCGACTACAGAGAGCCAGCTTTTTCAAAAATGGTGCGTATCCATTTGTTTTTTTATTTATTTTTTTCTAATAGAAACATGCAAGTAGATCTGTGCTTTTGCATGGATATCATAATGGCATCTGACAGAGTCTTGGAAGTAAGGATGTCATGGGAAAACCAAGGAATGTAACCTACTCATGCAGTAGCAGCTGCTGCAGTTTACGGCCCCCTGTGGACAACATAATATTGGCACGAAAGGTTCCAGTTTAGCAGCAACTTAACTACTGGACATCACGTAACATGTGGCGAAGACAACATCCCATTCTGCCACATTGTACAAAGTAACAGTCTGATTTAAGATTGACCTGCTTATTTATCATTCAAATCATGCCATTTGGCCTTTTACAAAAACTGAACCCATATTTTCCAGACAAAAAATCACAACCAGTCACGTTTCTATTGGCGGAATATTAGAGAACTCTTGCACTCTGATGAGAAGAGAGCAGATGATCATGCATGTCTCAAAAAAAAATTGGCGATCTAGTTTTACTAAGATCCCACCACGGTACATCCATACTACGTTTCAGATGCAGCTGTTGTATAGTTTTATGGAGAATTATATAGACACAATGTAAACGTGCATCCAATTATCCACTATCTGACGGTGATTTTCTTATCAATAATTGTACCAGTTTATTTTTTATTTTACTTTATTTTAATTTTCTTTATTTTATTTATTTATCTTTATTTTTTTTGGGGGGGGGGGGGGCAAAACCAGGAAATAGTACTGGTATCACTGAACAGTGTTGTTTAGTGGAAACTTAATCAATCAGGCTATATTCTTACCATGCTTGAAGAAGTACAGCTTTGGCCGAAGAGGTCGAGAATTGCAAAAATACACAGAATTTGCATTAAATAAGGAAAAGAAAAACCCACACATGCATCACGAAAAAAAAAACATGCCTTGACACAACATGTGTACTGAAAGTAAACTGGACAAAGATAACTGGGAACAGGCCAGACAGGGATTGTATCAATAAGGACTGGTGAACCCACTCTCTGAGCTTAAGGGACAAAAGATGACAACTGTCAGCTCTGAATATTGAAGTTTACAGGAACAAAAGATACCCGGTTAGCTCGCGCTTTTCAGTAAGTAAATAAAAATGAAACGGTTTTCCCTGATGCAAATAAATACCTGATCACATGATAGTGTGCCTGTATTGGGAGCAAGACCTGGTATTACATTTATCCACTTCACAATCACAAACATAAATATAGAATATATTTGAGGAAAATGTGTGAACATCAGCCAACAGAAATGCACAGTTCAACTGCTCTGATTGCAAGTGATAAATTTCGGTGGCTAAATTGCAGGAAATGACCACCTCCCTGGTATCCCGCCGGGAGTAACGCATTAATTGTGGGACAAATGTAGATATTCTTAGGCACAGAGCAAACACCAGTGTCTGGAAAAAATATCATTGGGAAACCCTAGGATGTTACTAACAAAAAATCAGTGATTGGCCACTTTGCATACCATTCTCACTTGCATGTATATCAGTGATGGGGTACCTTACATAGCATACTTTGATATTCAAGTTGTTCCTGAGCATTACCAAATCATTTCTATCAACTTTACACACCTCCTGACCTGCAAGAAAATAAGTCAAGGTCATCCATTTAGCCCAGTCAGTTTGTGTTGGAAACTAGATATAATATGAATATAAAATGTAGAGCTTAACCATTTTTGAGATATTGAATTGTGTCTTGTTTATTACAAAATTTTTAGCATACAACTTTATGACTGTCAAACTGTAGGTGGTGCCACTAGTATCATACGTAAACTGCGCTTTGGGCGTCCACAACACTCCAACTGGATTCCATTAATGTCAATAACACATTTGGTTGGTTCACAAGATTTTCAGTTTGTGATCCAGCTAAATTTTCGTAAAACTTTGGGTGGCGACACTGATATCACAGGCAATTGATATGCTGCCCTGGTCCGAAATCTCACCAGGTTTCATTGAGTTTCACACAGCAAAAACAATAGAAAAGACACCAACAGCAATCAGCAGAAGCAAAAAAGAAATATAATTACCTGAAGAGCGCAAACAAGCTTATTTTGCTTTGCTGACCACAGGTCACAGAGCTCATTGTATCACACGTCTGTCTTTCTTTCAATCCGTTCTTTTACTTGCCATTCCGTTCATGTAATTTTGCATGTCCGCCCATGTGTCTGTCCGTCTGTAAACTTTATCATTATGAGAGCCACACAGTCCACAGTTTTCCAGATAGCCCCCAATCACTTTCAGGACCTATCAAGTGTATGAAAACTCTAAGTCGAGTTTGATATTGGTGGCGTCACCTACAATATTATGTAATATATGGGTCAAAATGAAACAATGCTGCAATCGCTCTAGCATTCTGTTGTATATCTGTTCAGGAAATTGAGAGGGGCTGTGTAGGAGGTCAAAATCCCAGTTGCATATGATACTGGTGGCATCGCCTATGCTTTGACAGTTATTATGTGCCAAAATGTTTAAAATGATCTAAAAATTCCATATCTCAAAAAGTGCTTAAATTGAACTCACCAAATCATAGGATACATAGACCATATCCAGTGCTAGTACATCATGTGATATCAGTGACCTTAGGTGAGTTTTGCCAGGTCACCAGACCTGTGAAGTTGAAGGAGGTGGTTTTGTAATGGGAGAGTGTGACTTGGGCCTTAATGGCAGAGAAAACTGAGCTAGATCGAAAGTGCCCTTGAGAACATTGTGCGTAAAAGTGTACCTTGTGACCTACTTTTAAGGACACTGTGACCTAAGGATAATGGACTGACGCTTCTCCAAGTTTATTGTTTTTAATTCAATAACTCGATAAGTTATAACCGAACTTGAAGAAACAGACAATGTATGGAAAGCTTGATGCAGGCCACATATTTTATAGTTAGCAATTTTAATCCCAGTTAAAAGTCAATGTCAAATGGCGAGTTGGAATATTTGGGTTATCTTGTGAATGCTTTGCACCGATCAGTTCTTGATTTTTGCCCATACAGCTTTTAGGGCTTCTCAAGTGCATGAAAATCTATGTCAACGCCAATGTTGGTTGCGCCACCTTTTGTATTATGTACCTTAACGGTCAAAATGTCAAAATGACCAGTCCAGCGTCTTTTATTTTCAGCTCAGCTGACTTGTCAATCACCTGAGCTTATAGGACTGTCCTTGGTCCATTGTCCCTCATTCATCGTCCACCCCTCATCCATCCATCCTCTATCCCTCGCTCATCCACGGTTCCCATTTTCGACTCCTGCTGCAAAGCCATCAACCAGATTCACTTCAAAGGTGGTGGCAATGTACATTAAGTAAATGTCTGCCAGTTTTGTCCAAGTAGTCACACTCCAGTGATTTTTTGGACTTGTATGATTTTTAGCTCAGCTGATAATTCAGCTGAGCTTTTAGGAGGGTGAGGAATCCGTCATCCATCTGTCGTCCGTTCACAATTCCCATTTTCAACTTGGTGGGGATGTGCTTTGGGTGGGTGTCTACCAAGTTTGTTCAAATGGTCGTGGTCGAGTGATTTTTGGATTTTTAATGATTTATTTATTTTTTTTTTTTCTTTTGGTTCTTTTTTAGGCAAATCTTCAAAAATCTTCTCTGAAACTGCTCACCCAATTGCTTCGATCTCAAACAGGATCACAGCGTTGGACTTCTAGTTCTTAATTTATTCACCAGGTGGCGTTGCAATTTTTTATGCATTTTTGTGTGTTATAGCTATTTTCGACTTCCTCTCCAGAACTGTCACTCACATTAAGCTGAAATGTGGTGGATATGTTCCTTGTGGAAGGGTCAAATAAAGTTGTTCACTAGGAGGCAATGCTGCGCATTCCTAAGTTTTTACGATTGTTTTTCAATTCGGGTACCTATCGGGCAATGCAGTTTTCCTAGTATGGAAGTCAATGAGCATTCTAATGCTAATTCACATTTTCGACTTCTTCTCCAAAAGCGTCATCCAGATTAACTTCAAGCTTGATGGCAATGTACCTTAGGTGGGTTTCTATCAGGTTTATT
>OZ026627.1:5152851-5167851 GCA_964020975.1 Hermodice carunculata
GTCCTTCTTGAGGGCCAGACTTATACAGTAAAGGAGTGACCTTGACCTTATCCTCAGGGTGGTAGGGCCACTTGCTCAAATTGTACGGTTTACCTGATAAGTTGAGAGCAATTTGAACTTGGACCTTGTTGTTGAGCATACTGTTTGTCCTGAGCAAATGCCAGATTTAGACAATACATAGGTGACATTAACCTCATTCCCAAGGTCACTGGAACCAAGACACTTACGTGAATTTATTTTTCACATTGTGACTCAAGAATTGTGAAAGGTAGGACTTTGATGTTGAAATTGTAGGTGGTCCTCCATCTAGGAAAGATTGAGACCGTACATTAGTGACCTTGACCTCATTCGAAGGTCACAGGGCCACTGACATGAATTTTACTTGTTGCGTGATAGCCTGATAACTATGTGTACTATTTAAAACTTCACCTCTTTCGCACTTAAAACCGTAATGTATCTCTAGCAATTGCACATCTTAAGATCGTTATTCAAATATTTTCAGCATTTTAAGGTTATATTGTACTTTGTTCAGTCTTTTTACATGATGTGTTGTTTACTCGACATTTCTGAATGAATGGAGGCGATCTGGTGTGTAATGTAGATATTTCAGGAGGCGACCGAGACAAGGTGTTTCCGTCAAATTCATTGGACTTATATTTGTAGCTGCCCCATGGCTGCCAAACAGTTATGAGGCATATTTTGTGTTATTTTCTGGCTAGTATGCTCGTTATCCTCACCTCTGTAAAACGAGGTTTACATGGGACTGTCTCTTTTTGCCGAATGTGATGTTTTTGATAATTTTATGTATATGTTTGAAACCAAAACAAATTTGAGCCAATTAGTACAAATATGCAGTAACGTTAAATCTTGCATCTTACAATGTTTGTGTGTGTGGGTGGGTGGGTGAGGGTGGTTTTTTTTTTTTTTTTTTTTTGTGTTTTTTTTTTTTTTTTTTTTTTTTTTGTTTTTGTTTTTGTTTGTGTGTGTGTGTGTGGGTGGGTGGGTGGGTGTGTTGCGCCGGATACTACCATTGTTCAATGCGGACCAATGGTTTTTCAACAAATAAAAGGCATTCCAATTGGTAGCAACTGCTCCCCTTCACTTGAACATTTACATTTAACTTGGCTTGAATTAAAGTTTATGGATAAATTGGTGAAAAGGGGCTTTCATATGGCTACACAATTTTGTCAAACAACGCAAGATATATTGATGACATTACCTGTTGTATTTGTGTCTTTTTGCCCAGAACCACTTCCCAGTAGCCAATATCCTATTCCGCAGTTCGAACTCTTTACTCTCCTTAAGCTAACCTGTCCCTGTCTAACATGTATACATATGGAATTACTATTGTCTATATTGTGTTAATTTTTAAAATTTCAGTGAAACAGCTAAAGAAATATACCCAAAGGATATTCTTTTGGAAGGTACCAATTTAGATGTTTCATAGATGTGTTTCTGGTCTTGGATATTCAGGTCACTAATGACGGGTTTTGTGTTAAAGTCTTCCACAAAATAGATGAGTTTAACTTAGAAGTAGTGAACTATCCTTTCCTTACAGTGATATTTCGGAAGCCATTCGATATAATACATTTTTGTGACAAATTTTGAGACTTCATTGTATTTTTTCTAAATTTCAGTACTTTGCATCTAGAACCAATTTGAGTTTCAATTAACTTAAGACAAGACAATTCAAAGATATATTTTTGATCAAATATTTCTCAAAATGTTGCTGTAAAATACTAGAGATAGTTACAAATTTTTGCTTCAATAATTTGTGAGATTAAAAACTTGCCTGTTTTGCTAGTTAATTCTATCTTTTGGCATCATTCTGTTTTAATGTTGACCTTTCACACGTTTTAGGCTAGCTTGTTTTCTATTAGGTTAACCCCCCCCCCCCGGGCTATCGGTACCAAGCAGCGGCCTATGGCATATACAAGCTTGCCTAGTTATGCTTGATATGCGCTCAAGAAAAATTATATTTTGATTGCATTTTCTTGACTTTAACTCGAATGACTTTCATTTTTTTTCACTTGCCTTACAAAGAATTTTGCAAATATACAAAGGTTATTAGGAAATTTGGCTAAAGTAATTATACAGAATTTAGACTTGTCTGTTTTGCAACTTAATTAGTTTTATCTTTTCGCATCATTCTATTTTCATATTCACTTTCAGATATTTTAGACTTAAACGTTTTCTGCTAGGTCAAACCCCAGAAGGGCTGAAGACAGTAACAAGTTTGCCTAATTGTACTTAAAATCTGGTTAAAAAAAAACATGCTTTATTAAAATGTTTTTGACTTAAATCCGAATGACATTCATTCTTTTCTGATATGCCTAAGTATACATTTACTCAATGTCAAAACATCACTCAAATTTGATAGTATTTGCTCAAATATCACAAACGTGACCCATTATGTTGAAACATTGACTCAGGGTTGGCAGCAAAATAGGCCTTTATTGTTTGGAGACTTTCAAAGTGAGGAGTAGGTGTCATCATGGGGCTTGTTTTACATATCTGGTGCAGGATGTTCATTTTTGCAGTACATGTAAGGGTTTATCTCGGTTTGTATAGGCAGTGTAGCTGCAACTGTTTATTTTACAGTCACTGGGAAAGAATATAGCACCCCAGTTTGTTTCTACTTCAGTTATACACTGGCAGGTAGTTGAACTAAGATAAGCTATCCAGCTAGAAAGGGTAGATACTGGTCCAGAGGTAAGTCAAATTGTTCTTATCTAAACTTGTACTATATAAAGATTTAGTAATTATGTTTGTTTTAACAGGGGTTCTTCATCATAATGAAACTCTGCATTTAAAAGCAAACTTTCACGTTTTTAGCTAATTTATATTTGCCACGTTCATATTTATTCATTATTATGCTGTCTTTGCTTAAAATAAAATTTAGACAGGGAGTTGGTACTCAGAGAGAAAGGTACGGGTAAAGGCTCCGGAACATGTTTTAAGTAGTAACCTGCTGAAGACCCTTTAATCAATTTGGGCTAATACAGCATATGCCTAAATTATGTATGAGAAAGGGCGCCATACGAACAATAGTACTTCCGTATGTATACAGGTTAGACAGTGATAGGATAGTTTATGGAGAGTAAAGTTGGGACTGCGGAATAGGGTAATGACTGCTTGGGAGTGGTTCTAGACAAAAAGACAAAAATACAATAACAAAGTGCATTTTAGTTATAGTGATTATTTCGGCATTGATCGAAATTCACAAGTACTGAATACAGTCCACATATACTTGTCACTCTCCTGAGTTGCTGATCACATACCACGATACTATATACATACCACACAAAATTATTTCAAGGAATAGCCATGTTCTTCTGGCAAGGGTTTTCTTTTATGAAATTTTATAATGTAGTTATCGTGTGTATTTCAGATGTTATACCAATCAAGTAGCAAATATGTAAACCTAACAATTGCAACCGACATTTTATAGAGTGCATGTATGAGGCAAGATATTTCATAAAGTTGCGTGTTGATAGCATCAAATCGATTTAAACTACTACTTACTTTTGCCCGTGCCTGTTGTAAATCAGGAGAGAGGTTTTTTTCCTTCATACTACATTTCATATTCATTCACTGATATTAAAAACATCATGAAACTGTAAGTATGACAATCCTGAACTACTGGATTTTGACCTCGCTTCTGTCAGGAGTGAAAGGACTTCGATAACAGACCGTTCTTGTTTGCTTGAATTTTCAACGCAGTTTCTATGACATTGCTGAAAACTGTTGTCCTCTTCTATTATTTATAGCAGTCAATATTTTTAATGTTGTCACAAGACATCTTATCCTCCTTAGATGTTCAATCATTAATGTAAGTCTTGGTGAATATTCAAGTCTTGTTGTTACATGGGAGATGTTACTGTGGTGGGCTGATTTTTGACAATGACACTGACGCATAATGGTGTGACAGTACCATATGCTTGATCCACTGATCATTCCTGTTATGATGACTTCCTAGGTCCTTAATCAGTCCAATTCTCTCTCTCTCTCTCTCTCTCTCTCTCTCTCTCTCTCTCTCTCTATACATGTAAAAATTCCACTCTTTATGATCAGTTATGGTGTGTTTTCATGAAAAAGCTATCGATACATGTGACTCGGCTGACAGTGAAATGGGTGACTTTTTTTACTTTCAAGCTGACACTTTTATGAACTGAACTCTTCACCGACCATTCGTATATACGAATACAACAAATAAAAACAGCAAACATTCAACAGACCACAGAATCATTATGATCTTCCGATTTTGGATCCGTCAAAAGCATTAAAAATCATATGTGGATGGATGGAAATGAGATATATGTTTCCTATAAATAAAATCCATGGTTTTATTTAGCAGAAATGTTAGCTGAACTGAGCTAATGTGCTGGATGGTCCTGACTTGACATCCGCACATCAGTCGCGGTCTGCAATTTACATACTTGACTTCTGCGAGGATGCTTGTCAGATCTATTCCAAACTTGAGCATGATTTCTATTGCGTGAATCTCTACAAAGTTTGTTAGAATGGGCAGTAATTTTTTTATTATTTTAAACGATTTTGTTGACCCAATGTTAGAGGAATAAACGAGCTCACCTCGGAGCACATTGTAAACAATAACCCTGGCTTTGTTTGACATTACCAGATTTATGTTCTTTGGATTTATGTTTTTCTACGTGTGGCCTAAACATACATTCATGTCTATAAAGGTTCATGTATTTCTATGAATTAATACATCAGTGAATGGACGTTGCAATGGTAATTCATATTTTCGAATTTTCCACCAAAGCCATCGGTTGATTGTATTAAAAACAATACAAAGCAAAGCACTTTAGCAAGTCAGTTTAATAATGCTTTAATGGTTTTTAAAAGAACTTTTGTATTTAATTTTTAGCCAATTCATGAAGAGGTTATCTAAAAAAAGGTTTGCTAATTGCCTCGAAAGTCTACAGATTCGCGTTTGAGACACCTGCAACAGTTGATGGCTTTTTCTTTGAACCCTTCTCAATGAAGGTCTGTGGGTTTTTACTTTTTTCGACTCCCTCAAATTTAAATGTTGGATTCTCTCCGTACTTGGAAGGCATGTACCTAGACGCAATCTACATTTGTTTTTCTCCCTAAATCTAGGGTAAGTGTACATGTTAGCATAGACGACATCAATTACAGTTGGGAAAAAGAGTAACAGCAAATTTCACCAGCTGCCTTACATCTCAGTCGGTGATGATACACCCTAGGCCCATGGTTACTATCTACACTAACAGGAAATTACCTATGTATCTCTCTCTCTCTCTCTCTCCCTCTCTCTCTCTCTCTCTCTCTCTCTCTCTCTCTCTCTCTCTCTCTCTCTCTCTCTCTCTCTCTCTCTCTCTCTCTCTCTGTTTCTGTATCAATTTGAACCTTGGATGAACTTGACAAGTCACACTGCTTTATTGGCTTATATATTGGTAAAAGTGTATTCTGTAACTTTTCATTAAAGAGGCAACTCAAAACTCTGTGGCTTAGAATTGTGACATTACAAACAGTGATAATAGTCTACAACATTGGTGACATTGATATTATTTCAGAAGTTACAGGATCACTACAGGCTGTGTACCAAATTTAGATACGGCCATCACTGTCACAGTTCCTTTCCTGGTGAACGTTAATTTTATTTAAATGCTAAAATCCTAAAAAATGTTCAAACCGCTCTGCCAGTGGCTTCAAATAGCAAGGGCCACTTTTTCGCAACCCTATAGACGTTCATTTATTGAAAAAGTGGCACTGTGATTTCCTTTTCAACTTTTAGAAGAATTTCTGTGCTTTTATAACTTTCGACTTTTCATCCCAAACCACGTAACTGATCCCCATTAAACTTAAAACTAGGCAAAAGGTTTTCATATACAAGGCTTTTTCTACCTTTCTCATCATTTACTTAAATGTTGTCGTGTTCTCTTGTTGTGCGATTTCTTTCACCAATTTTGTGTAGTTTTACAATGGTTGAGTTTCTTTATTTTGTGGTCAAACCTTTAAGGGTGATTTTGCTGAAATGTGTTGCAACTGTACCTCTGGTGAAATTCGTTTCTTTGTTTAAATATGTACCTTGCTCTCTAGATGTGTGAAAAAAGACTGCTGTGACAAACTCGCATACTATACTTTGTTGTAAATACGTAGACAGAAACTGATGGATCAGATTAAAAAAACAATCGTACAGCATAATATGTGCTTATTTAACCCGCATTTTTAAAGAAATTATGTTACTTTCACCATTAATATCTAACTGTACGCACATTTTTATTTGTAGGAAAAAAGAATCATAACTGCGAAGAGAGATGATCACGTGGTGGATCCCATCGGTACGTAGTCCTGAAAGTAAAGTCCAACAAGTTTTGATTAGTTTTGTTTATTTGAGATTTCGGGATAATTTGGTACACGTATATATATTGTCGTTCAGTTGTCTAAATTTAGTAGTTCTAGTCCCCATACAATCCAAAGAAATGCAAAAATACTTTTAAATCATCCAACGCCTACGGCGACTCAAGTCGAACTACTTAATGCAAACGACTGTAAATTATAGAAAGGATGCTAGATACGTCTCCCTTGTGAAAAGACCTTTCACTCAAGTACCCGCCTGCCTGACATTATAGTGCAGGTCAGTGGCTTCTCTGGTGCAGTGTGTTGTGAAAAGCTGTTGACCCAGTCCAAGATGTGGCCCTAAAAGAGTTCATGCTAGCATGGCAGTCAATGGACCGTGTAAACATTTGAATCTTCATCTTATAGACAGTTTGTGTACCAAAATGTCCACCTCGTGCATGTGTAATCTAAAACTGACTTTTTAAAATTTTGATCAAATAAAAACTGATTTACTCTGAAAATTCTTTACGGCAAAGACATATCAGATATATTCTAAAAAGTGAACATTTTTTTTTAAATGTGTCAAAAAGAAGAGTCCAACAATGTTATCAGTCCATTGTTAAAAACGGATGCACTTATGAAAATTATGTGATACTTTTTGTAGATAGGTGTATTCAGATCATAAAAGCACATATTTTGCCAATTTATCTTCAGTATTTTTCAACAAATGGCGTAAATTTCCCAAAAACACATCTTAACCCAAAAGCTCGAGTTTATACAACAACTTTGAATATAGAGTTCCATCTTTAGTGCAGACAGATTCTGCAAAGTGGTTCAACTAAATAAAAAGTTTTATTATATAGCAATTCATATTTCTGTGATGTATGGCCGAGAAATAAAGTCACTTTGCCAGGCTGAACGTTATCTTAAAAATGTTTGCTATGCCTACCAGAGATGACAAAAAAATAGATAATCAGAGTACCGGAACTCGGCTCCAGAATCACTTATCTGCATAGAGGTCAGAGGAGTAGCCATGAATATTTAATCTGTAGTGGTACTGTACCCTATGGTTACTCAACATGAGTATGTTTGTATGTGTTTTTTTTTTCTAAAAGGCGAAAAACATAGTCACAATATAGGGAACACTGATACCCTGAATGAATCAATCTGTTTAACTTAATCCTAATGTTAAAAATGGCTACAGATATTTTTTGTCGTTGCTGACACACTTCATCTGGTACTGCAACAGCAGGAGGACTAGCTTTACTGGTTAGTGCGACAACGTCACAAGGTTCTGCTAAAAAAGGTATGTTAGGCACCCCATATACTGCCACAATGACAATGGGCACTGCAAACGCAACAGTGAGGACCCTATTGGGTACTGCCACACCATCCCTGGGTACTGCAACAGCAGGCACAACAGCTTCACCATTTACTGCCACAATATTAACGGGTCCTGCCACATCAGGCAGCACACTGTCATCTGACACAGCTACACCAGGCATTACATTCTCAATAAGTACTGTTACGCCACCTGCTGTTGGAACAGCAGGAGCAGGTGACCACATCAATTGGACTTTATCATCAAATATCGTTCACAAAGACATTTCCCATACCCATAAATCTTAATGCAACAATGGGAGAAAAATTGAATAGAACAAAAGACACAGATCACGATATACCAAAATATCAACATGCATCTCCGAAAACAAATTTACAGAAATCAATGTCACTCCATACTTGAGGCAGGCAGTGGTGCCACTTTATACTTTTTTAAGTATGATGCTATATTTTCACTGGTTTACTTTTTTATACTTTATTTATACTTTTTCCCCTGAAATACTTTTTATACCTTTTTTGACAAATTTTTTAACGCTTGATTGGAATTCAGTAAGATATTAAGGGTAGTATTTTTAAGCAATCTCACAGCCTTTCTGAGAATGATGAACCATTTTCCCACTGAGAGACAACCATGGGTCCATGGGTCTATCCTTTGCAAAGTTAACAAAGAAGATACAGGAAGATGGGACCATTTAAATTTTCCTGAGGGGGTATTTCATGATGTGAAAGGGTAATATACTCCCATTTGGGGGTTAACAGAAACCTTGAATGTTTTGGTGTCAGTCATCATGAGGATCTGGACCATGGTGCAGAGATACCTGATGCATAGCCAAGGTCCTGGTTCCCATCACACACAGCCAAAAATGCACTTTAAGTGATAAAACTCAGCATGGAAGTCTGTTCTTTGCTCATTAACTCAGCATCGAAGTCTGTTCTTTGTTCATTACAATCAACTATGGGGGATTTTTTTTTTTTTTTTTTTTTTTTTGGCTTTTTTTTTTTTTTTTTTTTTTTTTTTTTTGCTTTTTATTCTTTATTTTGCTTGTTTTTTTTTTTTGGGGGGGGGGGGCAAATCTTAAGAGAATCTTCTCCAAAACCAAGTGGCCAATTGCTTCAAAATTGATAAGGAAGAATTCTGGGGACCCTTAGACCTTTATTTGTTCAACAGGTGGCGCAGTGATTTTCAAATATTTTTAATGTAAAAATCGTGTTTCCCTATTTTCAACTTCTCTAAAACCGTCACTCAGATTATGCTGGAAATGTTCCTTTTAGAATGGACAAAAAAGGTGCTTACAAGGTTGTGATGCTATTGTAAAGATTTTTTAAACATTCTTCTTAATTTTCCAGTGATTTATAATTTTTACAGTTACTTGAAATGTCCAAGAAAAAGTATAAAATCTTGTGCATTGTGACATTTAGAATTGACTGCTTATGTCTGGGCCATCTGTGTGCATCTTGAGTTTCATTAGACCAAGTCTTCTGTCATTTAATAATGAAATGATTTCGGGTAAGAGCACAATGTCATAATTTGAAAGATCAGTGATAGTGTTGGCACTGTAATCTTGACCGGAAAATATGACGACCTAAATGGCGCAGCAATCAAAAGGTACAAGGGGAAGTTCAGCATTAAGATATCAGAACTTTCGGCAAATGAAAATTTCCAAATTATATACAAATCATGCATGTAACAAAAATGTGTGAAGTATCCAAAGTCCATTTATATGCAATTTATATAGATTATTACGGAGTGGTAGTATAAATCTGCCGTTTTGAAATTATATAGTCAAACGAGACTTGCTATGAGTTTCGTCACCCAAGCAATATTGTGTCTTGGGAACAAACAGGAATTGTAATTGATACATTATACATGGACCATGGAATTGATAAATTTGTCAAGTTTTCAAAGCGACAATCTTTGTGTGAGAACTTCACAGTATGAATCCTTGATTTGTAATTAATTTTTCAATCCGAGTACTTGTCGGTTAATGCATACAGTGATATTGACTACCATGTGAGTGAATGGGGTTTGCAATGGTAATTCACATTTTTTACTTTTTCTCCAAAACCATTCATTTGATTCACTTCAAACTCGGTGGGAATGTACCCTGAGTGGGTCTCTGCTAAGTTAATTCAAAGGTCTTGCTTCAGTAATTTTTGTAATTTTTTTAGGGGTTTTGGGTTCATGTTTTGGCCAAATTTTAAAAAAACCGTCTCCAAAACCAGTTGGCAAATTGATTCAAAATTGCATAGGAAGACTTGAAGGTATGACATCCGGAGTTACACAGTACATGGGTGACCTTGACTGCATTGTCAAAGTCACAGGGTTAGTTAATTTAAATCTTCAGATGATAACTTGAGAGCTATTGGTTCTAATTTCATGTTTTACACGTCATCGGATACCCTCTTTGAGGGCCACACTCAGCACATGAATGACCCAAGGTCACGGGACAACTGATATAAAATTTACTGTTCAGTTGATACTTTAAGATATATTTTGAGTAAGCCAAGACCTTTTTGTTTGCATATGTAAAATTTCTCTATGAAGGTCACGCTTAGACAGTACATAAGTGAGCTTTATCCAATTCCTGAGGTCACAGTGCAACATACATTTATTTTGCTCTTCGGTGCCATTCCTTGGGAAGTACTTGAACTGGGACTTTGGTGTTGCACATGTTATTGTTCTTTCATATCAGACAGACTTATTCAGTACATAGGTGACCTTGATCCTATCCAAAGTTTACAGAGCCACAAGTGTGATGAATCTCTAGGTCAGCTGAGCATGGGCTGCTCACACAACCCTCTTGTTACAGTATTATTTTGCTGCAATACCCGTGAGTAGCTTCAAATTTATACTTTTTTATACATTTTTTTCTGAACGTTTATGCTTTTTAAAAGATACATTGGATTAGCAGTGGCAGCACTGGGCAGGCAGTCATCAAGAAACGGTAACAGGTAGTTTTTAACCAGTCCTCTTAACCTTGGAAATATTATTCATGACCAACAGACTTAAGATCACTGTGACATGGTTTTAAAACTTTCTGTCATTACATTACCTGTGGTTGAACACTGGATATCTACACTTCCAGGACAACTAAATTCTAAAGTTCAAGAGATTTTTCAAAGTTAAATTAAAAGTGAAGATCCATTTGTTTAAGTGCAAGTGGATTTTTGTTTTTAAAATTGCAGTGTAATAGAATCTGTTGTAAATTGGAACAAGATGCTGCCTAAGGCACTTACATATTTCACTGTTTCATTATATATATATATATATATATATATATATATATATATATATATATATGTATATATATACATAAAAAACATATAAATCAATATATATACATATATATATACATATATATATACACATATATATATATCTATATATATATATATATATATATATATATATATATATATATATATATATATATATATATATATATATATATTCACGTAATGCTGTGTTAGACACCCAGGTGTAAAAATCATTTTTCCAAATTGACACACGCTCACCACCGTTACAACAACCATTCCTTAAATCATTTTTTAAGATGCGTGTTGTGTTAAAATAGGGGCAAAGTTTGTAATCCATGGATTCATCCTTACTTTTTGTACTGAAGAGCATAAAAGAGACACTGCCAATTTCTAATTTCTGGCGCAAATATAGGTGCAGTAATGACAAGATTTTTGTTTAATTGATACAAATTAGCCAACTATATTGTTTTCAATCTGAATCGCAAGTGCAAACTATCATCCGACATATATGAATGCCGCAGGAAGCCCATTAATGAGAGGAAATATATATTAGAATGACACCCCTGTCTGCAATATTTTGGAGATATTGAACTTTTAATGTTTACAGGTCCTTTATCTTTATCAGCACCATTTACAGTTCTAGAACTAATTTCACTGTCCATTAGCGTGGCAAATGCCATTATCCCATGTTTATGTCTTGGAATTTGGCGTCCATCTATAATAGTTATGAAGATGTGGAGCTTTTAAAATTTTAAATGCAACTAATTTGCATACTGTTGAAAACTGTGACTGTTTTATACTAAGGTGTGCAACGTCACAGTGTTCTGGCCAGATTTGGACTTGGACTCGGTGCACAGCAGTATCTGAGAGACCACCCAGGCAAAATTTGACGGAAGAGAAGATAGAAAAGAAAGATAACGAACTCATGAAAAAAATTTGTTTGGGATGCCACCCAGATATAATAAGTTCTTGACGGGAGAACTGACAGGGGAACCTCTTTTTGCCATATGATGTGTCAATACCTCAGTCTTACTTCATGTCAGATTCTCAGCAGTGATTTTATAACCGTATCTTGATACATTGCCTTCTTATAAAAAAACAAACAAAAACATGCAACCACATTGCAATTAGGTTGTCAGGCCAGAGGAAGAATCATTATGTGAATCTCTGTTTACTTAGTTCCAAAACCCATTTATATTGCCTTTGCACCAGGTATTCCAATTCGTGTTACTGATCTCATTATTATTTTTTCAATTATATAATAATAATAATAATAATAATAATAATAATAATAATAATAATAATAATAATAATAATAATAATAATAATGTTATTTAGCCCCATTGCCAAGGACAGAAAAAATGACATGAGATGCCCCAAGCAAAAGACATTAAAAAATGGTATGCGATGTTTAAATTAAGATACACACTTTAAAAGATGAGCCAGTTGTTGTTTTTTTCAGGATTGTTTAATGTATTTGCATTAGCCACTAAAAACCTCAATTAGTGAATTACCCTATCCCCTGTGGTCCTCTCTGCATAAAGTGGCTCTGTAGAGTACAACTTCCACAGGAGACTTGAAATCGCCCATTTTTCTCTACAGGAGGCTTAAAATCAGATCTTTTTGTCTATTAACATACCTGGTACAAGATCCCCTACATGTATGTACTGCCAAGAGCAAAAGTTAGTTTAAAGGGATTAGTATAGGTACATCTACAATATGACTCCCGCCTGTGAAGCTTTAAACATTTTTTATGATTTCATGGTTACTTCTGGAGTAATCAGCTTGAACCCACACTGACTACCTGAAACGCCTATTTCTGCGATGGGAAAGCTTGGGAACCCAATACGGTTTTTCGCTTGTTTACTCTGGAGGATGTTATACCAGACCCATGAGGGGCTGCCACTATAGTCCTGTTGATTAAATTAATATGTGTCTGAAGGGCAAGGTCTTGGTCACTTTTACCTATGCCTGTCATAGACATAAAAGGAATGTCTGATATTTTCTGTTGCAACAGTAGATACAAAAGGAATATCCGGTATTTTCTGTTGTAAAAGTTGTTTGTGTTTGGCAGTTTAAATTTTATATTGGCAGCCGTGGAGGGAGAAGTGTCGACCACCACTTAGAAGTCCTCCAGTGTCCTCGTCCACATAGATCGCGGACTTTGCAATTCTCAAGGTCAGGACCAAGAGTGGTTGCTTGTACTGTCAGGATCAGGCGGAATTGTACTAGTCTAAAACGTGAGATATTTCACGAAAGAAAATAGAAATATGATCTGTCCATGTATACACATCAGGCGAGCGGCAAAAGTATAAACACAGGTTAGATGAGCAACAAAAGTATGAACATGGCAGAGACTGTTTAGGCGAGGACAGCATTGTTATAAATGTGAATGTACGCATAAACCAATCTGTGCTTAATCTATAAAAATCACAAAAAATGAGATATGTAGAATATCATCACCTTGTGAACAAGAAGTAAGTTTGGTCCATCCACAAGCTGCTTTCTTAACAATTTGAAGAAGAATTTAAGTAACGGTCTTGGAGAAATTGAAAGATTGAACACACAAATATCAATATCTTATTAAATCACAGCACCACCTGGTAAACGTATTAAGATATACGAGTCCGTAGAAGTGTTTGCTTGCAATATCAAAGCAATACTATCTATGCATAAGTTCACCAAGCGGGGAAACCACAGCGATGATTCCCATGTCAGAACCAGGTGCACACACAGGTTACTGGGTAATTTGCAAGCCACTCAGTTTAACCTCACAGGCTACAGCGCTACTTAATACAGCAAATAACGAGGAGTGAAACATGGACCATGATTTCGTCAAAAAACAGAATCTAGGGTGGCTGAAAAAGTATTTGAAAGACAAAGGAATATCAATTGATGGAAGGAATAAAGTGGCACTTTTTGTTTTTGATATTTGTCAGTTTGACGTTTTTTTCCTGGACCTGGTATCAACATTACAGCCCACTACACAACAGTCAGTGGTGGTTTACCACGATAATTCGCCTTGTCACTCCACGTTCTAACTATCAATGCTTTCCGTACTCCCTCCGCCAACGACCTACAATGGTAAACTTCTATATACCTCCTGTATTTGGTCCATTTCCTGCTCTTCTGTTCATATACTTACATTGGGACTTCTCAAAATGCGGAAAAAAAGGCAGAGACTATAACTTGTAAATTTTACCATTCATGTCACACATGGTTACAGCTGAAACACAATCAGTTTTAGTATTTGCAGGACTAAAGGGCAGCCCATTGATTTTTCCATGATAAATGTCAGCACACCAGCACGGGCGACCACAATAGTCTGCTTCAATATTCGTCATACCTGATGTTAAAGGCACAAAGAGTTTATGTGAAGATAAAGCGGTATCATGAATCGTACTTTCCGTAGAAATGCCGAAGTCAGGTCTCACAAAGACATAGACTACGACAACGTTTATGGGTCTTCATGGCATAAATTCAATTTCTGTTTGAACCCCTCACAGTTGATAGAGACAATAGTTCTTTTTCGACATGTCTTCAGGAGAAGTGTCCATATTCGATTGTATTTTTAGGCAACCCTCTGTATGGCCAAAAAGGTTTGGCTGACCTTTGGCGGGACTGCAAATGGATTCAGTAGAACGGTTGCCGTCGGTAGTCTTTGGTTTAAGAGACGTGGAAACTTCCGTCTTGGGGGTGGGGGTGGGTGTGGTCCTGTTGGCAGGGTAGACGCTCTTGCCCATGAAGTAGACTTGTGTTGGTCTTGCAACCGATTTATTTTTTTCTGATGAACATATGCGGTAAAAACGGAAGATGGATGTAGATGTAATACTAACTCGAGGTGTGTGCATGGTGACACCAAGCTGTTTGATGTGATCCTTTATATCTAATGAACAGTCAGATCCTGCTGACTTAGCCTATATACACTCGATTCCAGTGATCACTGAATCTGCTGGAGCATGAGTGAGGCGGCTTTTACAGGTCTTGAGACATTTGATGTTGGGCATTGATTACCTCCTTTGAAGAAAGAACTGTTTTCATAATTGGAAAAACTATCCATACTCTTCCAGCTGG
>OZ026627.1:5172851-5257851 GCA_964020975.1 Hermodice carunculata
TTGCATGTAGTACCTGCAAGCACCCCACTGTTAGTTCCTCCCTTTTTCACAAAACTTTTGCCAGTGGTTATGCCTGCTACAAAAGAAGAACTGATAGAAGAAATGATAAAAATATCGCAGCACTGGAAATATTTTGTGTTGAATAATGATGGCGAGCCTGTACAATTACCCCATGGGCAATTCATGGACAGGATGGAAGGTATTATAAAACTAATGACAGGTAGGTTTGTTGTTTCTAAGTTTCCAAAACATTTAGCACATATCGTTTGCCAAAAAAGTGGTCACATTTTTCTCATTATCACAATAAAACTCTTAGATTCAAAGTATTGCACTATGATACGACATCTGCCCACAGCAAGAGAGGTCCAGTACTGAGGTATCATCATGCTGATACTGCATCAGCCAGCAGCTAGATGCATCTAATAGAGTCAGTATGTATATGCAATTACAGCTGAAGGCAGATATATTGATATGGCTAGCAATAATGCATTACGATCTTGATATAAAAACTGGTAGAAGTGTAGATACAAAAATCTAGGAATACGTATTTAATTGATGATTACACAGCTGATGGCAATCAGAGATTTAGTAATGAGGTGAAGTAGTGATGACACCCCAGCTGGTGGCATCTAGATATGTCTAGCAGCAAGATTTAGTATTGATGATACCACAGCATGCAGAAAAAGGGAGTCTAGTGATGAGGTATTGTATTCGTGAAACCTCAGGTGGTGTCAGATATGTCTAGCAATGAGGTGTGGTGTTGATGATACCACGGCTCGCAAGACAAGGGAGATGAATAATGCATCTCAGTGTTGATAGCTCACCTAGAGGGATATACATGTAGTAATGAGGTACTTTGGTGTAGAAGCCAAAACCGGAGAGGTAGTCTGATATTGAGGCATGGCATTGATTATACCACAGAGGGTAAAAAAGAGGGAGAGCTGAATTTGAGGCATGATTGTCCTGATACCACAGCCGGCCCCACCTTGATAGAACCAGTGAGGAGATGTTGAATCAATGATACCATGCCTGGAAGCACCTCGGTAGATGTAGTGATGAGATATTGTGGCAATAATGCGGCAGGAGATAGAACCTCTGGTGATGCGATGATGTATTCATGATACAACAGTTGGTTGCTCCTTAATAATACCGATGATGAGATATCGAATCAATAATATGACGGCTAGAAGCACCTTGATAGGTCTAGTGATAAGATATTGCGTTGATGATATGGCAACTGTTAGCATCTTGAGAGATCTAGTGATACGGTATTGATTGTTTTGATGATGTTCCTGCTGGTAGCACCTTGATAGAACCAGTGATGCGATATTCAATCAAAGATACCACAACTAGAAGCACCTTGATAGATCTAAAGATGATATATTGTATTGTTGATACCAAGGCTAGTAATATCTGCGCATATGAAATAGTGAGCTATGGAAAAAATAATACTTCTCCAGGTACTAGCGTGTTAGATCTAATGATGAGGTATTTTATAGATGATACCACAGCTGGTAGCACCTTGGTGAATCGAATGACGAGATATTGTTTTGGTAATATGGCCGCTGATAGCACCCTGATAGATCTAATGAAAACTGTATCCATTCTACAGCAGCATGTAGCAGCTTGGTCGATCTAGTCAAATTATATTGTATTAATGACGCAACATCCGGTTGCACCTTTCTAAAACTGTTCTCAGATATTGTATCCCTTATACAACAGCTGGTAGCATCTTGATAGATCTAGCAATGAGATTTTTTTTTTCGATGACAGCACAGCTGGTATAATCTGCCTATTCTGCTTATGTCGAATAGTGAGGTATGGTAATTATCATACTGCAGCAGGTAGCACCCCTATAGATCTGTTGATGAGGTATTGTAGTGATGCTACGGCACCTGGTAGCACCAGGGAAGATCTAGAGATGATATATTGTATTAATGACAGCACAGCTGCTAGAACACCTTGATAGATTTAGTAATGATATATTGTATTGATGACAACACAGCTGTTAGTACCTTAATAGATCTGATGATGTGATATCATATTGATGACACGGCAGCTGGTAGCACCTCGATCGATCTAGTGGTGAGATATTGTAATTGTTCTGCTTGTCAATTTAAAGGTTTCAATTCATATAATAACTCTAGGTTTTGAATCGAGCTTTTATTTGCCCTATGGTGAGAGGCATACATGTAGCACAGCTCGTAAAATTATGCGGTCCCTATCCACCCCGTGTTGCTGCCATGTGTATGATTCGAATTCTGATAATATGACAAACTTTCCTAAAGATCTTGAAGCTCATAATTAAATTATACTCAAATTCAGCCAACAAATTATTCCGAAATTCCCAATATTTGACGAGTAAACTGGCAAAGCCTGTTAAACCTTCTGCGACTGTGTGGCAGCCACATTTTATTCCCATAGAATGTGATGCAAATTTTCAGGAGTTGATTTTGTCTGTATGTCGCTTACACGCACAGACACGAAATGTTTTAATGTGCGTCATTTTATCCTGGCTAATTCTACTTTGCTGTCCGTAAAGTATGCACATTTCTCTGTTGGGACACGTGTTTCCATTTGTATTGTGTCATATGAATTTGCTGCAATCAAACACGCCTGAAGTTCCAGTGTTAGAATTCCCAATTCTTGTAATGGTGTTACACGACATCTTACCATGATGAATCGAGTTTCATAAACATTGTTTTGAACTAGCCATCTCAAACAGGCAATTGCACTAAAGCTGTGAGAAGTTACATCACAAAATATTATCAGAGTTGGACCCCCAGTTACCTCTTTTGATGTTAGATCACGTTCAAACCAAATGACTGATTTCCGCGAACTGCTTGAACCAGTTGAACCACTCAAGTTTGACATGATGTGGCAAGTCTTTGTTCCATTCATATTTCTCTGCCCACAATCTTTGGATAGCGATCTTTGCTATGATAAGGAAGGGAGTGATGAAACCATTCACATCAAATATACCAGCTGTTATACTGAGGACCATGCGTTTCGACAAAATATAGGCATTTTCCAAGTTGTTGAGTTTTGTATATCATGCAATAACTTAGGGGTTCATTGCAATTCGTCGTGTTTCCTGTCCTAATGTTTGCCGAGTACCCTTTTCCCCTGAACCTGCTAAGGTCCATAGCTCAACAGGATCGTCAATTTTGTTTTGAACTAGTTTTCTATTTGATAACCTCTGTTTAACTTTGAAATTTGCACTCAGCAAAATTTGATCCAATTGAGCAACTTGAGTAGTTGCTTCCTGAATGTCAGCATATCACTTGCATATATCACCATGTACCGACTTTGTAGTATGGATGCTGACGCATCTGGGTACTTTGACTGATACTTCTCAGCAGTAAGGTTCATCGCTGTATTTGCAAGTACGGGGACCGACTTATAGCCAAATTTCAGCACAACTTTTTTTTTTTATAAATGTCTGTTTGGCTGTCAGCTTCTGTATTTCTCCACACAAAACTGAGTGTTTGACTCAATTGGTGGTTTTTTTTCAATACATAGTGATACATCTAAGATAGATATCCGCAAACATGCACTTCCTTTTTCTGAAATCGCAGTAAAATGCCTGTAAAATTGTTCAAAACATTGAGAATTTTATACTGATAATCATTCAGAACCTGTTAGCAACAGTTTGCTGCACTGGTGAACACCAATCTGATGCTGTTATTTTTTTCTCTGGTAGAAGAACAGTCTGATGTTTAAAATAATATATTGGGTCAGTATATGAATGGAGTTCCCTTTCGGACATTTTTTCAACATGTCCCCTCTTAACCAGATCTTTGATCTGAGTATTGTATGTCTTGCATGACTCAGATCCCGAACAAACTTTTTTCCGTCCCTTTTGAAGTGTGCAAGGGCCTAACCATAATTACTTTATGCAACTGTGATATATCTTTACACCAATGGACTGGTATTTGCAATTAGTTACCAACTTTACAAGCAGAACCGCTTGTCATTTCGTCCTTTCTTCTCTGTACTGAGCTCAATAACTTTGGTGGGGGTTGCTTAAATTTGCAGCATTAGTTTATGGCCACACCCATTCACTCAATAGCCAAAAGGTCCATAAGATCAGCACCAGTTTGTCTTCACAATTCATTTAGTCAAATAATCTCTGCTTTTTGTTGATTTTCAGATATCTGTCTCGTTCAAAATATAAGGGAACATAGAATGTAGAATCTTTCCCCTACGGAACCCTTGACAGCAGTGGACCCACTTGAAACTTAGGATGATCAATGCCAATCAAAATGTCTGGTTCTCCTTTTTGACCTCGTTGTTTCTTTTCCAGATCAAGTTTAAATCGCTCTGCACAGTATCCTGTTTTAATGCTGTCAATGGAACTGCATATTTTTAATTTACCCAGTGACTTGACTCTGCACGGTGTACCAGTATCTACTGTTTGCACCAATAAAGTATATACTTTTGTATATACTTTATATATTACCGAAAGTCTCCTCATGGCCCCCAATATTCCCCATTGTGACTGTTGCTGCTGTTCCTTTTAACCCTAGCATTTCTGCAGTCTCATTTCTAATCAGGGAAAATAACGCACCCGTGTCAAGAAATACTCCGGCGTTAAAATTTTGACAATTGCGGTCATTTGGATTAATCAATTTTGCCCCCACAATTGGAAGGATGCTACGATCGCCTTCTGAACTAGGCAACGAAAGTAACTCTTTTTTAAATCTTTATTTTGATACATTTCCAACGTTTCTGTTGCCATGTGGGAGATAACATTTTGTCCACCTTATCCGTAATTTGGTTGCATTTACACTGGATACAAGTCAGAGTGGAAATGGAGAGTTTGCAAAATCGTTTTTGGATAGCACCGTTAGCTCCCAATGTGCCTATCTGTGAATGAAGGATAACAAAAGTGATTTAAAGATGAACTTTCATTAGCATTTGATTTAGATTTTAATTAAAAAAGGAAGACATGCTACACTCAACAAAGTCACACGTAGCATAGGCTTGCATGTGCAGGGCTATTATCAAAGCTAGGCTGTATCACATTGTCTTGAAGTTTATTTGCAACATGATGACAGTTGTCTCCATGACATAATCACTTGACCATATTGATTAGGGACTCAATTATCAGCATTAATAAGCAGTATAACTACCAACGTTTTGCACATATCTATGCCATTAAATGAAAAGAATTGATTATTTTGAGATGGATATTAAAAAGGACAGGAAAGCCACACACTACCTCCCTGCCCAGTGCTCCTCTCTAACGTGATCTCTCCATTTCCAATCTGACATGCATCCAGTGCAAATGCAGCCAAGCACGGTCATCAATTCTTTTGAAAATCACAGGGACATTAAAAACATGTTCTGTCACACATACTATCAACATTTTGGTCATTTATAAAAAGTAAAAAAAAAAAAAAATAGCGATTATGGAAAAGGTGGAGAGTTACTTTTTTTGCCTAGTTTAGTAAGGCACCCTGGATACCCACGTGATAACTGGCCGATACAAAAGGTGTGCAAGAGTTCATGGTGATTATGGATGCAAGTCGCATTGTATGTCCCTTTTTGTTTATTTGTTCCCTGTGGGTGCATCGTCCATAATGTATGCCTTTACAACAATAGCATGTTTTTGGGGTTTTTTTCCATTGTACCTCTGTTAGTCTTTGTGCAGGTATCATTGCCAGAACCTGTATACATTCAGCTGTTTCATGAGGATATTTACAGAGACAGTAGTCAAAGGGTCTAACCTGCAACTGGACAAAACCAGTAGTTTGTGGTTGTTGATCTGTTGACCCATCATAACTGACCTTACCAGTCAGTTTATATGTGTCATGGTCTATATGACTGGCACAAAACGCTATGTTGCACTGACTGTTATGAACAGGTGTGGTGTTTACAGGTGACCTAGATGCTGGCTTGCAAATATTTTGAGGTGAAGAAGTTGCCCCATTTTTATGGTCTCAGTGTTCACCTTTCCTTTTTTATAGCTTTGTCTACCTATTATATAAGCGCCAGCTACTTGTAGGATCAGCATTTCTTGCTTCATCCAGTCTAAAATGACTAATTTTGGCTCTGTTTCCACTGTGATCTGATATTGTGCCCATTTTACATGATCACTGTAATGCAGTTTCTTTTCAATTGTGCTCAATATCGTGGAATCAGCCGCTCTGTCTAGCTCACCAAGAACATTTCCTTCTTTACAAAGCTGATGATAAAGGTCTGTGAATTTGTTGAAGTTTGCCTCTGGACGAGGTTTTATGTTAGCTAAGCCACCAAGAATAAAGTGTGAAACAGTTCTGACATTGTCGGAATGTTCCTCCAATATTGACTACACCTCATGGTATTATGTAATACTCTCTTGTGCCGATTTGCACGAACAAGAACGCAACAATTGTAGTACATCACGATGTTCATACTCTTCAATAACAAGATATAATACGCCTCCTTTCAATTATCGCATTGAATATAGGTAATGCAGCCTTTTTCCATCTTCACTTTAATGTTGGTAGCAGAAGACAATCGTGATTATTTTTTAGGTGTGTGTAGAAGTTTCCCTCTTTTCATAATCATTTACATCCCTTATTACCTGGTAGAAAATCGGAAACTGTTGCAAACCATTTGTCCTCGGGTTCTTATTTTTTGTTTTGTTTTGTTTTTTTTTTTTTTTTTTCTTTAAATTTTTTTTTTTTTTTTGCAATATGTGCGAATTTGAATGGTGTTCTGCTTGCCAATTTAAACATTCTATTGCAAATAATGACCATGTGGATAAAATGAGTGGTTTTGAATATGGCTTTTATTTTTCTCATGGTTAAAGGCATATACGTAGTACAACTAGTGCAATTATGCACTAGAGCCACTATCTGCCTCTTGGTCCTGTCATGTGTGTGATTTGAATTTTTAAAATATGACAAAATTGAGTATATCACCATCTTCATGCACGTCACAAACAAGATAATTTTAGTCTCGATAAAAGACAGAGTACCCTTCAATTTCAGTTAAATTGAGGTAATGCAACTTTTTCCGTCTTCACTTTAACTTTGGTAGCAGAAGACGATAGCAATTCACCTTTTTCAGGTGTAAAGGTTTCCTTCTGTTTATAGTCATTTATATCTCTTATTGCCTGGTTAAATGTATGGAGAACTGGTTCAAACCATTTTTCCTCATTTTCTATCTGCCCCGTCTCTAATGTACATAGGTAATTTTCATGAACAAGTGTCAATTGTTCCTAAGCTTTACCATAATCTTCCACTTTAGCATTCACTTGCTCAACTGGACGACATTTTCCTATTACAGCATACAAAGCTTTTTCAGTGTGATCATGAGGTGCACACCTCAGCTAAAGATACCCGGCTAAAAGCCATTTTCTAGGGTGGTTTTCACCCCCATTTCTCCTTGCAAAGCTTGGCTGCGGGGGTCACACTTATACTGGACTTCAAACAACACCCAGTAATTTAACCTAATTGCTATTATGTAATCACTGAGATAGCACTTTAATCAATAGATTGGGGCTCTAATTAGTTTTAACCAGTAAATTTTCTTTGAAAATTTGAACATGTGTTATTCATGTTAATTTTCAGACATTGTCATATTGAATTGATACATTGATCATAAAATTGGATGACAGAAAGTGAAATTATGCATCTACTTTGTACTTTGACACAAAGGAAACTGGACACAGACAGCTGTTCTAGTAATTAAGATATTGAGAGAAAGTGACACACAAGCTGGCTAAAAGTGTGTGTGCAGTGATCAGCTTCTGGCTTCAAAGAGTGTTGGACTTGCATAGGGACAAGAGAAATGAGGGTAAAAACTCAATGTTCAAGGTAGCTGAGGTGTACATATCATGTGAAGCTTCTGTTATGAAAATGTGTATTGCTGTTTGTTTTCATGTGGACAGGTCACTGTATTCATTCTGTGTGTGCCTGGTTATCGAGTTCAATGAATACTGTGCAGGGTCACTACAGAGCCACTGAGTTGGCCTGTTTTGGGGTGACTCACATGGAACTTGTAAACATGTACAATTAGCTAAAATGGTCACCTACATTAATGTGAGGTGATCCAGACAGATCTGAAATTGCACTGTGATGTGTGACTAATTAAAAAACTGTAACATATTAGGGATTTCTCTGTGTTCATATAAAGCAGATAATTTTCTGACTGAGAGAGGAGGAGAAGAGAAAATTCTGAAGGATCTGACAGAAACTGTGTGTTGTCATAACGCCATTGGGACTGTGAACCATTGTTTACATTGTACCTGTGGAGTGTGGACATTGTCTGGAGTAGACTTGTATATTTGGTACTACCCATTTACACTTAGTACCTATGGAAGGTGGACATTGCCTTTGAGTGGACTGTTATATTGAAACACTTTGGAACCAAGCCAGGTCTCAATGGGATTGGAAAAGCACCACACCTTTCAGTACCACATTGGACCACATTGGCGACAATATACAGCGTGATCTTTAGAGAGGCTTACAGTCTGACCATTAGCTTGGTAATTCAATTGATTGCCCAGAGAGGGCCATAGTCTGACCATTACAGATGTAAAATTACGAAAATTCCTTTAGGGTATCTGTTTATGTTAGTAATAAGAACAGAAGCAACTCTGATGTCCTACATACGACATGGCTTACATGAATTTTAAGATAGGATCCTAGGCTCATGGTTACTATTAAGCATTAATAGCTAGAACTGTCAGATGAAAGACAGAAAGAAAGAAAGAAAGAAAGAGAGAAAGAGAGAGAGAGAGAAAGAAAGAAAGAAAGAAAGAAAGAAAGAAAGAAAGAAAAGAAAGAAAGAAAGAAAGAAAGAAAGAAAGAAAGAAAGAAAGAAAGAAAGAAAGAAAGAAAGAAAGAAAGAAAGAAAGAAAGAAAGAAAGAAAGAAAGAAAGAAAGAAAGAAAGAAAGAAAGAAAGAAAGAAAGAAAGAAAGAAAGAAAGAAAGAAAGAAAGAAAGAAAGAAAGAAAGAAAGAAAGAAAGAAAGAACTACCATGTCTGTATTTGTAAAAAAATGCCTTGGGTAAACAGCTTCACTTCACATACATGGCATGCAAAGGAAAACTGTTGAGTAAGCCAAATCCTGGCCCTGTAAGAGCTGTGATCACAAATTTTCCATTGCTCCTAATCGACATAATTGCAAAGTAATGAGTCTTACTTTCATCATTTAATTTAGAAAGGTTTCTTACTGACACAATATGTAGGTATACTTTCTCCTAACCATGGAATCTTCATATTAGTAACACGCAAAAAAATCACTTTGCCTATATCTTGACCCACATGTACGTTTTGGTCTCTTGTCAAAGCATAATGTCCTGGTGGTTCTTTTCATTTGGTGGATCAAAATGGAGACATTTCCCTGGGTCCCCAGTTTAAGAAAGTGTGGTCATCAGTATACAAACAACTATTCGTCAATTCAATATTTAGATAATCCTTGTATCTGCTAACAAACAGCCAGCAACAAGCAGGTTAAAAAAACACACACAAAAACGTAACAATCTATCTGACAACCATTTATCTATCATCTCATTAGAGCACACAATGCCCTATTTTCTATTGTTCTTAAAGCTTAAAGTGATTGTTATAACATGTCACATGACCATTATGCCACATAATCAACGAGGCCGAAAACAGAGCTGATTTTCATGGCACAATTGTCATTGTGACAGGCTATAAATGACTTGAAACAAGGGTGGTAGGAAATGACCAAGATATTCCTTGGTGCATGCCATTTTCCCCTACCTTTTGTGGATGGTATAGTTTGCTGCTTACAAAAGTTATCATATACACGGTCAAATTTGACTGCTTGCTCGTGTATTTTCCACTTCCGGATATGGCAGTAGGAAGTCCAGGTGATTGAAGCCAAAATGACAGCTTTAAGTGAATTGGGCAGTATTCCCACACAACAGTTATTTTTTCAGAGGAATACGTGTCATAATGACGAGAGTGCACGCTACAAGAAACCTGTCTGCTAACTTTAATTAAGTCTTGACACAACTGAGGGTCTCATCTGTGCCGCGGGGTGCTTGTGTGTGGTGGATGGATGGGGGCGCCTACCTTTGGGCGCTTGCGTCCATTTGCCCTGCATGCCAGCACCGGGGGGGGGGGGGGGGGAGGGGGGGAGATGGGATTTTCTCTAAAAGTAAGTGAATGCAAGTAGTCTTCGAAAATAAATCATTTATCATGACATAACATATGCATATATAGTACCAACGTTTAATTTGAGTAGCCCCCTCTATCTGTCCATGTTTCTTGTGGGTGTTCTCTCCTGTTTGTTATCGTTGCATGACCGGGCATACCCCCTTCTGAGATGATTGATATATACACCACGCACAGGACATCACAAGATCCTGTTTGTTAATAAGATACTATACAGCAAGTGTAACTATAATCAGTAAATGAAGCGTCTTGATTCTGTTATAGATAATTGTAATTCAGTTCATTCGTAAGATCTTTACTGCCATTTAACATAATTTCTAATAGTCTATCTAGGACAAGCTGAATCAATAGACTTGGCTTAACACCTGGAGGGAGAACGTTAACAACAGCTTTCATAAGTTTACTCGTTTGAGGATTGTAAAGGGGGCAGTGCAAATAGAAGTGGAAAGTATCCTCGACTGGGTGACTACATGAACAGGCTGCAGGTAGGACAATATTTATGTCAACCAAATGTGAGTTTAATTTTGACTTACCAAGGCGAAGCTGGGTCTGAACAATATTAGCATAACATTTGCGGTGTGACAGATAAGGAGGAATTTCGTGCTGAAAGAAAAGTAGCTTTTTTAATTTCAATTTGAAGGTGGAGAGAGAGGATGAATGTCTTACAGCCGGTGGCAGGTCATTCTATGACCTAATGCTTGAAGGGAGAAAAGAGGAGTATAAACTGTCAGTTCTACATTTAATTTATTTCAGGTCAGCGGGATTTCTTGATGGACGGCGTGTTTGAACAAGCACATAATTTGGTATAAGGTCGTAAAGGTATTGCGGGGAAAGCTTGTTCAGTATTTTGTACAAAAGTAATAATTTGAAAAATATTCTCTGGGTATAAAGTGGCTCCCACTGGATTTCTGCCAGCAGGCGATCGCAAGAGGTAAATTTTACAGCTCCAGTACAAATCCTGGGAGCTTCCTACTGCAACCCTTCAAGCAAGTCATACAGTGCTTGGGTGCAGTTATCAAAGAGAACACACCCATACTCCAAGATGGGACGAACCATAGTAAGATACAATTTCTCAAGGGTTTTCCTGGAAACTTTAAACTTAGGTCACTTAAGGAGTGCAAGGCTTTTGCTAGCTTTTGTAACAATGTGGTTAATATGAGAGTGCCATTTTAAGTTATGAGATAGTGTTATACCTAGGTGAGTATGGTTTGTAGTCTCAGGTATTGCAGAGTTTCCGAGATATAGTGTTGGGTGATTTATTGTTATCTGTTTACAAGTGAACAGAAGGGATAGGGATTTTAGTGCATTAAACGAGATATGCCAAAGTCTGCCCCAATTTTGATGATGCCCAAGATTAGTATTCATATGAGTGCCTGATGCCTCGGGGTCATGAATTATTTCGAGAAAACTTGTATCATCGGCAAAAAGTCTAATGTCACATGTAATATCATCAACAATGTCATTAATATAAACAAGGAAGAAAAGGGGGCCAAGAATGGAGCCCTGAGGGACCCCAGCCTTACAGGTAACCATGAAGATGACTGACCGTGTATACCAGTTCTCTGTTAATATTTACATAGGTAACTTTCGACCCATCTGAGGACAAGGGGGTTTATGCCTAGTTTTCTTAGCTTGAACAAGAGGCCCTGGTGCCATACCGGGTAGAATGCTTTGGAGATGTCTTGGAAGACCATCCTTGCCTCTTTTTGGAGTTCAAGACCCTTATATATTTTGTGTACAATACTTACGAGTTGGTTAATGGTATAATCTTTAGAAACGAAACCAGAGTTTCAATCGGTCAGTAGAATATTTCCCATTAAGTATTCGTATAGTGCACTATATACGACTCTCTCAAAAACTTTAGATACATTACATAGGAGGGAGGTAGGGCGATAATTTGACTTTAGTTGCATATCTGACTTTTTTAAAACTGGGCATGTATTTGATTTCTTCCACTGGCTCGGGAATTCACCTGATAATAGAGACAAATTGAACAAACTACATAAAGGTTTACATATACTACTAGCAGTGAGTTTGAGTAAGAAATTACTAATTCCGTCAGGACCAGTTGCGGAACTAACTCTCAAAGAGGACAGAATTTTGAAAACTTCATTTTCATTCGTTTCGAACTGATCTAGCCTTAAGTGAGTGCGGTACTGGAAAGTAGGAAGAGCGGGTGCATTGTCGTCATCTGGGATTTTACACTGGTTTGCAAAGTACTTATTGAAAATTTCAGCCTTTTCTGTGTTGTTAGATATAATTGAATCATTTTCAAGAAGAGGTGGTATACTCGGATGGAGCTTGCAACCGAGAATAGATTTAGAAAGACTCCACCATTTCTTTACATTGATTTCTTTGCTGTCTAATTCCGCGTTTAAGTTTGAAAAATAAGATCGAATGGATTTTTTGTTTGCTGTGACAGAGATATTCTGGAAAAGTTTATAAAGTTCAAAAAGGCATTCAGTGTGTGGAGAAGGATTAGCTTTATCTTTTTGTGCTGATTTCCTGTACCGTTTCCACGCAAGGTTTCGTTTTCTGATGAGGAGTTTGTTATATGCTGTGACCCAAGGTTTGTCTTTAGGACGAATAAGAACAATTTTGAATGGAATGAATTCCTTTGCAGTTTCTACAAGTAAGTTTGACCAGTAGTCAACTTTTTCTTCGAGAGTATCAAAGAAATTGAAACCAACCTCCCAAGGTGCTTGCTGTAAGGCTTCGTTTAGTTGCACAGTATTTGCTCGTTTAAAGTCCCAAACAGTTCTCTGATATGCCTTATTATTGGGAAAAGTAATAGAAAAGGTACCAAAAATGACACAGTGATCGGAGTTAGAGATTGGGGGAAGAACGCCACTATTGATAATGTAACCCGGAGAGTCTGTAATACAGAGATCTAGAATAGTATTAGAAAATTCAGTACATCTTGTGGGTTTATCTATAATTTGATATAGATATTTACGAGCAAAATAGTCTACAAGTTTGGTGCCTAATTCACTGTCGGTGTGGTCCAAATCCCAGCGTTCGCAACGAGCATTGAAATCTCCTGTTATAATAAGAGTTCGGGGGTTTAACCCATAGCTTTGTTAATGGAATCTGAAAGATTTTGGAGAAACATGTCGCGCTCATTGGCCAATTGGCCCGGCGGACGATAGTAGGCGCCAACAAGGGCTAATCCACTGTCAGTAACTATTTCAACCCACACACATTCACAGTAACTCTTGGCGGCGGGTACCGGGCAGGGTACCAGGCAGAGAGTTTTTAATGTAAATGGCAACACCACCTCCATGATTGTTACGGTCGTTACATAGGGGAGGTTGAAAATTCTGAAGATTCAATAATTGATAGGGATAGCTCTCATCGAACCACGTTTCAGATAATATAATGATATCTATATCATCAGATTGAGCAAGTAAGTTCATTTCATTAAGTTTTCCATGGCTTTTAAGGCTACGAATGTTGGCGTGACAAAGTTTGATTTTCTTTAAAGTTTGGGGACCAGAATTTGGATGAATATCTATGGCAGACTTTAGGAAGTAGTAAAGTGTCAAAGATACGTGTCTCAAGCATATAAATATATTTAGTAAGAGAAGTAAGAAAGCAATTGACAGGAATGCCAGAGATAAGCCAATTTGATCAGTGTGACAATGTTCAACAATTATTTTGAGAAGATATTTAGAGCAATGAAAGAGTCCGATTGCAGCCCTGTATTGCTGTATGCTACAGCCCATTTTTCAAGAAAAAATCTTGATCAATAGCCGCTAAATGCTGTTGTGTGCTCGCTTTTTCTAAGTTGATTCAGACAATGGGTACAAAAATAAATGTATAACTCGTACAATGAAATGTCCTGCTGGCTGTAACTAACAGTCAAAGTACATATATCATGACACAAATGTGCAAACAGGAAACATATAAGCGACATAAAGAAAACAAAAAGAAATGCGAGGAATCTTAAAATAAGGGAAACACACACAAAGAAAAACGCGTGCAAAGTGATAATAGTTGCAGCATTAAGGGTATTCTGGATACACACTATTAGAGAGGCTGATAGTGACTTCAGATGAAAAACCTTGTTCTAAGATGACATATTATGTCATGTATAATACTTGTGGGCAACTGTAGCATCTTCATCTGGTAAGGTGTGCTTTAGTCGACTTGCAAAGTTTGCTTAGGACAAGCTCACTATAGTTATTCGAAACCTAAAATGGATCTTACAACATGAGAGCAACCCATTCTGGATATCATAATACGACCATATGAAATACTATCAAAGTTATATAGGTAAAACGATTACATTAGTGGATGAATTAAATAGTGGTTTGTGAGAAGGGATTGTATTTTACATCTGGATGGTACTTGATGTATGTCAACATCGTGAAAAACTCCTTTGTAGTAGCAAACAGCGTAGAAGCAAAATGCACTGGCTTAACCTATACTGTGGATCAGAATAATGCACAAAACTGGACTACAGTAGTAATATGCCCCATTATATAACACGGACATCTGATTGGCCAATGAAGAACTAGCTGCCGCAAACTTATGTTGAGGTTCAAAACAAAAGTATTTTAAGGTACACGTTATGTGGGAACATGGTGGTAGTTTGTAACATAGTTCGACAGGGGTTATATAATCGAAGCAGCACAAGCAGAGTACAATACGATTGAAGCTGTTACGTATTAGCATGTAAGGGAATAAAAAAGAAAAAACAGTCGGGAAAAAGCAAAAACCGTAACTGGAACACAACATACTCAAGACATGATTACACAACGTCACAGGTCGATCTACCTTGAATTGTGCCAAAGCATACCACCGTCCATTGACTTCAAGTGACAATCAGCTGTAACAAGAGAAACAAAATCAGTTCGTTTCCTAGGTCATTAAACTTGAACGAGATATTCTAGACAATTGTCACATGAGTTAAATTTTAGATCATTAACACTAAACCATCTGAGATGCAAGATCAAACAGTGGAAAATGTAAAGATACAATGTCTAGGGTGGCATCTGTGAGACGAAAATTGGTACTTGATGATTAAATACCACCATGAGATAGGTTATGAAACAACATATGTCAATAATATCAATTGAAAGAGAGATAATAGAGAGGCATGGTCTATTTTCAGCTGGTCGAGTATGCTAAAAATGATTATCCATGTCAAAACATGAGGGTAGGCAATATTTTGCAATTCCACTCCAATTACTTGATCTGAAATATTTCCACATATGCTTTCACATGTAATTAAATGGAACACTCAATTGTCATATGTTCATCAGAGTTTCTCAATTCTACATGTATTTATCAAGGTCCATCTTATCATGTATTTGCACAATAGAGCCACTAACAGCTGAGTCAGGCGCCCAACGTTTTTTTTTTTTTTTTTTTTTTCACGAACATAGAGACGTCCATCTTTGGACCAGCAAGAGTTAATTTTGTTTGTCTCTCTTTAGACCATGGGCAATATACATTACGTGTGCTCTCTTTTTTATCAAGTCCTCGGTGATAAACACACTTGAGTTCCTTTTCCTCGCCTGGTAGATTCTCTCCCTGGCCCTGTATGTAACAAACTTTGCAATGATAGCTCTCGGCTTACCGTCTCTGGGTTTACCTACACGATGGGAACGACTCATATCTTTGCTGTCAAAATTTATTCCCAATTCACGTACTCTCTACAACACAATTTTGTCCGTATCCTCACCTTCACGTTCTACACCCTTGGACCAGAACCTGAGGGCATTACGTTTCCCACATTGTTGAAGCTCATCAACCTCACATTCCAGGGTTTTTATCATTTGGTCGTACAGTTTTACCTTAGTACACAGTTCGTCAACCTGCTGTAACTTAGCACTGAGATCTGCTGGTAAATGTTCAGATATGTTATCATTCCTACTGGAATATTGCATGTGCGACTCAAGTTTGTTTTCGATTTTACTTCCAAGCTCACTAACTTTCGATTCAAAAGCATCTACTTTGGTATCAATGGTGCTTACCTGAGCTTTGACTGAATCGCCTATAATTTTACGAAACCACATTTCGACACGGGGATCTCACAATGCTCGAAGGAAATCGCCACCGTCCGTCCTCGGTTTGTGTGCAGGGGGGAAATAATCAGTTGGTGTAGGCGAAGTCCATGGTCACTTGATACCACCACCACCAGCAGTTGCTGAGCGATCCTCCAAAGACAAGGCAGAAATGGTAATTCTCTCCATTCTTGGGGTCTTTGTACTTGATTCACCTTGGTCCGTCATGGTGCCATGAAGAGTTTATCCTGCGGGGCGGGTATTTTCAAACAAAGATCACAATACGTAATATCAAAAATCGCTTATATAACCCACCAACCGGCGTTTTCCAGATGAACCTCAATGCTTCAGTGGTTTATACATCCACTAGAAGTAAAAAAGACCAACATGATCAGTGGAACAAGTGAAAAAAAGTAAATTTCACGCTCCCAAGTGAATGAATCCAACAAAGCCAAGATCACGTGACGTTTCCCCAATAAGGGGTTAATATGGGGCTGAGCCCTCATCCCCGATTGCCACTCATAATATGTAATTCATAAAATTAATGATGAAATAAAAATATGTTTAAACCAAGAAAACTATCGCAGGTAAAAATGCAATACATTTTTGGAATTTAATTATTTTTCAGGGTTCATGCTTGGTATAGACACTGATTAAGTGTTGTAAATTTTGTCATGTACATCGACGTACATTATGCCGACATTGATATCATGCTAGATATGACACACGACTTGGAAAGTTCTAAGAATGCGCGTCTGTACTATTCGAAGCCCTGTGGTCATCTGCACAGATCCTTCTAGAACAATACCTTAGTTTCGGCTGTTCAGTGGAAGGTTTCAACAACTGTTCGTACAACACACTGCCTGTAGGTCATGCTGCACTGCACCACACTAGCAATGCTATATTGTGTGAAAAGTGTTCATTATGTATTTTTGTCATATGGCTGGTAGGAATTAGCCAATCATAAGGCTCAAAAAGTGTTGATTATATCCCAAAACCATTGATTATGAAAAAGAATGTATCATGAAACTTGCTAATGCATTTTTTGGGGCCGACCTTCAACCTCAATAATCACAAAAAGGGCCCGAAAAAAGAGTGAATTAAGTAAATCCTATAACTCACTCTTTCCGAATTAACCCTTTCAATGTCTAACAATAAAATTTGAAATGATTTACCTGAATTTCAATGATAAAAACTTCCCATTCAAGTACCAGCATGCATTATACTATCAGCCACAAAACTTCTCCGGGTCAGTTGTCTTGATGCAGTAGCATATCATGAACGCAAAGCAAATTTCATTGTGAAATTGTAAAAACACTACAAATAAAAACCAACATACCTCCCAGTACTGCCGGTGCCGTCATTTCTTTGGGAAAATAATTGCTGAGTTGCAGTATTATCAAGTTTAATTAGAGGCACGTCATCTTCCATTTTATGGCAGCTAGCAGATTCACGAACTACCTGAACGCCTGAGCAAAATCACGAATGAAGTGACTCAGAAGTGAAATGACACTGTCACACGTGTGTGTACGAATTTGATTACGTAACTGACAGATAATACGCTTTCAATCATGAAATCACTGATCCGACCTAAACACAAATGACCATTCCAACCAGCCAATGACAAATGTGTTATAACATGAAAGGAGACGATTATGGCTATTACAACTGTCTCGTGGCTTCGCCACTCGACAGTTATAAGCCATAATCGTCTCCTTTCATGTTATAACTCTCACACCTCACTTGTTATTTAATAGTGAAAGAAGACCATAATGCACACTTTTCACAGAAAGAATGGATTATGTGATATAATCAACACTTTCTCCGGCTCCCAATTGGTCTGTTCCTACCATCCATGTTACAAATCATTTTAAAACGCACCAGGCCCTCTTTTCTATTGACCTTGGCAACCTTAAAATGTTTTTATGTTGGAGCTACAGCACGTTTTAAGTGCGAGCTCTTTGGCTGTCGAAAGCTCTGCCCACCAAAGAGGACACCTGTGAGAAACAAGTAAGCAATGAAACAAATCTGAACGCAGGTATCCTAAAAGACCGGCCAAAACAATGAAAGATCTGGAACAAGGTGAACATCGATCTCGGTGCACTCTGTACCAATCCATTCACTGTCACGTGGGCATTTGCGAAAGCCGAAATCTTTACAATTATAATAAAAAAACTGCACTCAACAGTGATGAGGAAGTCTCTAAACTGAACAACCTGGTTTCCCAGAATTTGTTATCTTCTTCTATCATGACAGGCTGTGCGTGGTTACCATATGCCCCTATTCCGTGTGAAGCGTGAGTCTTCCTTTTCTCAGTAATGGAAGACAAAACTTATCAAAACGTGGTTCACTTGGGTTAAAAAAAGTCTGCCGACGCTGTAATGAACACGCTATTTGATAAAGTGAATCTGGAGGGTACGACTTTCTTGTTTTCTGCAGAAAGAAACAAAGCTAATGCGCAATTTCGTCAATGGATATTTTTGTGATATCTTCAGAAATGGGATAAGAGTCCGACTGTCTTGCCTCGGGCAATGAATTAATCAATTTTACCTACTGCAGATAGACACCCACACCCCAGTCATTTGTGCTTTGTGTTTTCCAGGACCGCATGTTTGAATTTTTCCCGTTCTGATGCACTTACCGGCTTGTCAAAACGTGTCGCTGCAGAAATAGAGAGCTCCCTGGTAGATGCAGCTTGCAGAGTGTCACTTTTTGGCCTGGCATCCATGTGGAATAAATCTTAAGTTAAGATATATTTCAGGTCCTCCGGTATAAATTCCGGGACAAACAGAACATTCTCCCCCTCACCCAAACTGAAGGCGTCCGACGGGTCCTACATATTTTTTTCGAAGTGCAAACATGTGCATGCAACACTCATGTGGTTAAAATTAGCTCGGTTATCGCTTTGATAGGGAAGTGGACCCGAGTGTTCTATCGCGTGCACGGGAGGACCCATCTTTCAACATCTATGTAAGATGCTAGCCAATCAATGTTGCGTTTTAAGTCGTTTTAAAAGGCAAGGTGAGACGTCAAAACATATAGCTACGGGCTCCGCCCTTCGCTGAGATTAAAAAGGTTTTAACCTGCACTAAAGTGCATAGGCGCTCTCTGTACAGACTACATTTTCATTGGCCCATCACTGATCAGAAACCACGCCCCCTGAGCAGATATGCGAGAGCCAGGTGAAAACGAAATAACAAATGTCAAAATACCATGAGGCAAGCTGAAAAGTGACAAAATTTTTATGGCACGGAAGTGTTATGCAATGTTCGATAACAATGCCTTAGCCACAGTGCCAACTACATGAAACAGGTAGTGAAAATAAGCTACCGGTATGTGAATGTCTTGACATTTCACAGCTGCAAAATTGTTGTACACTTATTCACCACACATCACATATCTGGAACAAAAATAGGTGCTTCAAATAAATAAACAGATATACTTTAAGTTGCCTTACTTTGAAAAGAAAGGGAAATAACCACCATAAAGGTGCACCAGTACCTGAAGTAAACAGAACAGACACTGACAAATTTTATTCATTCAAGACCAGCGATATTTTGAAATTGAATTATTTCTAGTCAATCTTGATTGGCAACTTCTAATTCAAAAAACTTTTATAATGATAAGTATTTATGAGAATACTTCATTTCTTTTTTAGTTTCGCGGAGCTCATTTCTCCATCGTGCCCTCCGCACTGTAGCTGAAGCCCCCAGCTACTTGTTTGCAATTTGCGTGCGCTAATGAACAGCGCTCTTCACCTTCCCGTCTAACTGTGCGTCCGACCGGTTCGTCGAACCTATTGCCTGTGTGTTCAGTGATATATGTTTTTGCCGGCAAAATTGTGTATGTAGTGTTGACATTTGCCTGCGAAGCAGACTCTTATGTTCTTATCTGTATAGCACTAAGCCGCTTCGCAGGCAATGTTGGCAATTGCTTGGAACAAGTCTTGGGTCCAAAAGTCTCGTAAATCGTCAGGTGAATCAGCCAAGAACAAATTTCCGTCTGCATTTTCCATCTAAATTGAGGAGACCCGAACTTTACAAATTTGCGTAGTATATGAGCAAGTGTTAACTGGCGCTCGCTTGCCTACTCGACACCCACGTGGCTTTATCCTTACTTTTGTTAAGATTAATCGTGAGTGTGATGGTTGTTTCATTGGTCAATACGTGCATGGGCACGTAGCGTCTATTCCATTGACAAGCAGTTTGCTCATGAATTATGCAGAAACCCAGAATCAGAATCAGAACTACTTTTTTATCCCACCAATACAATGAATGCAAAGGAACAAAACCTAAAAATATAAAAAGTAAATTGTAAAGTGTAAAGTGTAAGATATAAAAACTGATTACTGGTGAAGAGACTTCCATTAAGACAATGAATACTGCTATCATGGGAGCCACCCTAAAGAGATAGTTTACTCAAAGATGCGCAGATTGACATGAGGTACATACAGGTGTAGTACTGTAATGTTCCAGGTAATTAAGTCAGCGCAAGTAAATATATTGAGGAATACAAGTGCTTTGGAATGAAAGTGATTTATGATTATTCTAAATTGCAAACGTAACAGTCTGGCTTCATGCATATATTAGTATACTTATCAATAAAATACATATTTGTATAAAAAGAGAAACTAGATATACTATGAGAATGCGTTTTAATTTTAACAATATCTCGAGTGTTGTTCAATGTTTCTACTATGTCATGTCTTATGCAATTTCTTGTGCTTACTAATCTAGTTCTTGTTTTAAAGATTTTATTTTTGTTTCTTGTCTGATAGCCATGAATTAGGGATGCTTATTTTAGAAGAAGATTTCTGAAGTATACTGGTAACTGCTTATTAACAAATTTGTCATAAAACTTAAGTTATTGATGTAGGAAAATGTCATTCATTTCAACAATTTTAAGCTTTTGAAAATTGGTTATGTATAGGTGAGGTACTTTCTATGATTTAATTTTCTTGAAGCATGAACACACCCAGAGTGTATTTATCTTTCAATCGCGACCACATCCACTCAGTCTCAGCGACTGACAGGAGCGCGCGCAGCTTATGCCATACACAGACAGCATCAATGCCATACACAGACAGCATCAATGCCATACTCAATCGGTGTTGCGTTCTAAACTGGTTATATGGCAAGATGAGCGTTTAACACACTTCACTGACAGCCGGGGGCTCCGCCCTTGGCTGTCATCAAGCTCTGTTCAACTCGCATCTTGCCTTATAACCTACACTTGTTCCTACAGTGATTGAATAAGTGAGAGTTATAACATGAAAGGAGACGATTATGGCTTATAACTGTCGAGTGGCGAAGCCACGAGACAGTTATAATAGTCATAATCGTCTCCTTTCATGTAATAACACATTTGTCATTGGCTGGTAGGAATGGTCATTTGTGTTTAGGTCGGATCAGTGATTTCATGGTTGAAAGCGTATTATCTGTCAGTTACGTAATCAAATTCTTACACACACGTGTGACAGTGTCATTTCACTTCTGAGTCACTTCATTCGTGATTTCGCTCAGGCGTTCAGGTAGTTCGTGAATCTGCTAGCTGCCACAGAATGGAAGATGACGTGCATCTAATTGAACTTGATAATATTGCAACTCAGCAATTATTTTCCCAAAGAAATGACGGCACCGGCAGTACTGGGAGGTATGAAAAAGCCCTTGGGGCATATGAATTTCAGCAGACAGTTGCATTATCAAGTTTCATAATACATTTTTTTTCACAATCAATGGTTATGGAATATAATCAACCCTTTTTGAGCCTTTTGATTGGCTAATTCCTACCAACCATATGACAATATTTTGTAGCATTGTCGCGCGCTGTGCTTTGTGTGCAACGAACGAAACAAAAATTTACAGCTCTATGTCACGAAGCGAAAGCAAATATTCACTTACGTAATATTGTGAAAGTGAAAACAGGTTATCTCTTTTGCTGGACACGTTTTGCACGTTCGACAGTTTTGTAGGAGAACAAAATGACAATTATAAACGAGAACGAAGACTTATATGTTCCAATCCAGAATATAGCACCGAAGTTGGGTCCCATTCTGAAAGTCTGACCAAGCTTATTGGAGAGATTTCACCATACTTGGACACTATCGAAATGCAACAGTCGTATTTTCATCGTTGTACCACCATTATCCGTTTCCCTGTTCCCTAATCAGATGGCAAATTTGGACAATCATTGACAAATGAAGAATTAAAAAAGAAAATCAGTGACAGCGTACAAAAACTTAAGGTAATAAAGCAAAGACCAGGTGGCTCTTAAAGTTTTTTTTGATGGGGCCATTTAGCGAAATTCTAAGCCAAAAATAGAGGACGTTTTATTTTGTGTTCCTGTGCCAGCATGCTCCTGGCACACGAACGCAAAGTATTATTGGATGACAGGGCCACCTACGGGAAAAGGGAATACCAGACATTTTTAAGAAAGAAGATCCACCTTTTTTTTTTTTTTTTTTTTTTTTTTTTAATATAAATATTACTATTGAAAAGCACTGAATGGGAAAATGGCCCAGTTAACAAATGTGGGTATTGGAATACGTAACAAACGGGCTGATCCTGTTTCGCCCTAAGAAAAAGTTGCAATTTTGGATGGAGGTATGTTTTCTCTTAATACGGCAGAGGGGCTCGGCAACACCGTGTTTCCTGTATTGAAGAAGCATTTGGATTTTGTTGCATAAGTGACCATACAAATTGCATGGCAGATAGGTTCCAAATTCATTTTTGATCCAGAAAATAATCTGACGTGTATGATATATGAAGAACATACATCTAACGCAAATCAGAGTGGCCTTGACAGGAAAAGGGTGAACGTGAAACAAGTAAAACATTACTGATAATAAGAATGATGATGATGATGATGATGATGATGATGATGATGATGATGATGATCATCATCATCATCATCATCATCATCATAAACATCATCATTTATCAGGAAAGCTTCTCCTTTACAGCGGGGGGGGGGGGGCACCAACGGAACCGGGAAAATTCCACGATGCGTCATATATATATATATATATATATATAGGGTATGGTGGGGCAAGATGACGCAGGGGGCAAGATGATGCATGGTCCCTGGATAGCTTATCGTGACGCCACACTTACACGCTGCATGTCAATTGCAACGGGTACCTCTAACCAGCATCAGTGGGCTGCTATTCTTGCCATTTTCCTCTCCCGCGAATTCATGGACTTGATGTCCGAAGACCTAGAAGTAAGTGTGCCCGATTTTCTTTGTTTCTTATGATTTTTAAATAAGACTATGCCTTCAAAACTGGGTAGGATTGTAGGAGTGATCTCTGTCTGTTTGCGTTGTATTTTCTGTGTACGTTTTGGTACAACTCATCCAGAATATGAACAAAAGACAAACTGGTGTTGCTCGGACATGAGTGTTTCTTTACGTGGTGCCAAAATGTGGGAGGTCAGGTGTGTCATCTTACCCCCACATGTGTGGATAAGATGACGCAATAGGCTTCTAGAGTCTAGAGTGCATGAACTAGGCCTAAGTCTACAATAGGTAATAAATTTCACTCTTAATTGTCTTGAATGTATGAACCTCGAAAGTAACATATTGCATAGAATAAACAATGTAGGTCTTGTACTTTTCATAGACCTAGTTAGGCCTAGGGTAAGCTCTCTTTTTCAACAGCTGATATTCTAATTTTTCAAAGATCTACACAGTAGGCCTAGGCCTACATTACTTTGTTCCCTGCATGTCTAAACAGTAGCTAACATAGGCCTACATGATAGGCCTACATTGAATTCATTTAGATTTTATGCCTACTGATATTTTTCACATTCCTTATTGTCCCATGAAAAAGCCTCCTATGTTACATAAGTTAAATCGTCCTGACTGCTGCCTGTATGCTGAATGCTATCAGGTTTCATTTTGATTTTTTCCCCTTATCAAATAACCAAGAATAATAATTAATGTTCATCATGGCTTATATAACAGAACATACGTATCAGCATCTCACCATCCGTTGTACGTTTTTAGCTTAAATAAAAAGATAGAAACACATAGACCTAGGCCCTACATAGGCCTAAATTTATATATAGACGTCACTTATATATAATTATAGGTCTATACATATGCAATGTAATAGGTTAATATAATATTAAAGCTAAAAACAAATGATTTTGTTTTAAGTTAAATTAAACAAGTTAATAAAGAGATGAAATACAAGTAAATAAATAAATAGACTGGAAGGGTCCAGTTTGGTTTGTATGTGGGTTAGTAGAAATGTGGATAGGCATATAGGCCTACATATTGTTATTTAGTCTGATTAACAAACGCACAGATTTTACAATATACTGATCATGATTAGCTATTTAGAATAGTGATGACATGAATGTGGTAGAAATAGTTATCCGTGCAACTAACTTTATATAGACTTAACCATTTTAAGATCCTTATGCATGCTTACAAAATTCAGGCCCACAAAAATTTACGTTATTCATATTTTTTCAGATATGGTGCGCACATACGCCCCCAAAACAAACAGAGGATCATGGACTGAAGAAACTATGAAGGCAGCTATGGCGGCTGTGATTGATACTAAAATGGCAGTGCGAAAACCTGATCGTACATTCGGTTGTCCAGAACCTACCCTGCGACGACATCTTCGCAGTCAAATTCACCACCCTGGAACCCGGCATTTGGGGCGTTATTCTTTACTGAGCCAAAAATGTGAAAAAGAACTTGTAGCTTATATTTTGGAGATGGAAGAGATTGGGTTCGCCCTAACAGCCCTTGATGTTCGTGAACTTTGTTTTGAATATGTAGAGCTGAACAACATACCCAATCCTTTCGACAAGGATAAAAAAGTTGCCGGTCGTGATTGGTTCAGAGGATTTTGTAAGCAAAACTCCAAGATATCTCACAGAAAGCCCGAAAACCTCTCCATGGCATGAGCTCGAGGTATGTGTGAAAAAAAGTATTGGGGAATACTTCACCCTTCTGCAGAAAACTATGGAATAACTGAGACTTAAAAGCAAACCAGAACTAGTTTATAATGCAGATGAAACTGGCATTTCAACAGTGCCAGGCACAACTGTTGTGCTTGGTCGAAAAGGTAAAAAGAAATATTTACCAAATTGGAAGTGGTGAGCGTGGCATTAACACCACAGTTGTCGCATGGTGCTCTGCTTCTGGTCAGTTTTTGCCACCTTTCGTAATTTTTAAGGGCAAACGGTTGACAAATCAATTGCAAACCAATCTGCCATTTGGTACTTATGCTACAATGACCGACTCTGGCTATATTGACAAAGAAACGTTTCTGACTTTTCTAAATCATTTTCAAACACACAGGATCAGGAACAAGGAAAGCTGCCTGCTCATTATTGATGGACACGCTGCACATGCTAAGTGTCTCAAGGCTCTGTTGTATGCCAAAAAGCACAAAATATCGCTTCTCTGTTTGCCTCCACACACAACGCACAAAACACAGTCCCTAGACTGTGCATTGTTCAAATCCCTTAAAGCATCGTTTCGTCAAGTGTGCAGAAAGTTCCTGAAAAGTCAACCAGGACGTGTGGTGACTCGTGGTGACATACCAGAACTGTTCTGTAAATCCTACAACAGTGTTGTGTGCCCACAGCTTGCCATCAATGGATTTAGATGCACGGGAATTTTTCCATTCAACCCACATATATTTGGCCAAGACACTTTTGCTCCTGCAAGAGCCGTCATGGAGAGGGATCAAAGCGATGGACAAACTGTATCATCCTTGCCTGCTCAACAAGAGAAGCCTGATAGCAATGAATCTCAAGAACGCGCTTCAGCTCTTGAAAATGGTCACATCTTTGAAAGTGAGAAACAAACGGAGGTAGCTAACGGCATGAGTGATAATTCCAAGGATACATCTAAACGCAGGCCTAATGCATGTGCAGCCTTAGTGGAGAAAGCCACAAAACCATCAGAGGCAAAGCGCCCCAGTAATATGAGAGCCAAAAAGTCATTAGCCACAACTGCACGTGTACTTACAGACACAAATTATATCTCAGAGCTGCAAGAAAAAGAGAAAAAGATGAATCAACAAAAAAAGAAACCCCAGCGTCCAGTTGCAGGGAAAAAAATTAAAAAGCAGATGTCTTCAGGCATGCCACAACAATCAACGTCTGGTGTACAAGCTAGTAAAAAATCCAAACCCCAGGCAAACAGAGATAGAGATGATCCCACATGTGTCTGTGGAGTATGTGGCGGCAACTGGTGGGACGACGTCGGCGCTGATGCAGAATATTGGGTGGAGTGTCCAGTATGTAAACTTTGGTTTCATGAAACTTGTGCTGGAACCTATGGGCGCTCTTATGTGGATTTCATTTGTGATGATTGCGCAAATTAATGTGTTCTCTTAACATTTCTACCTGGATTAGTCTAATATAAGGCTAACTGCAAAGCTATGTAGGGCCTACATGTGACATGGCAATTGTTATTATAGAAAGAAACTCAGAAAATCGCGTGAGAACTTGTTTAAGTTCCTTGCACCCCTAAATGCATCGATGATCAGAAGCCTTCGTTAAATCGACAAACTTATACCTGTGCCTGGGGCAAGATGACGCATGCAGCAATTGCATGATAAAACCTGTTTCTTCACATTCACATTGTTCTATTGATGGTTAATACGAGTTTGAATTGTATTGCTGATTCCATATTAAAATTGATCACATTTGGTTTGAGTTATTTCTCTATCGACCATAAAATTAATAACTATCAAAAACATTATTACGCAGAAAACAAGGGTGCTCATGGCATATTTGTTAATACATTTCTGCACCATTTAAGTTATGCAAGTTTATTCTTAGCTTGTATATGATCTTTAAGTATAGATGTTTCATTTTATTCATTTAAGGTCGATCCTTTGGACGGAGGTTTCAGTATAAAGCCCTTTAAAACAGAGTCTGTAACCTCATTCCTTATTTTGACTTACATTGGGGCAAGATGACGCATTTGAATGATTCATTATGGAGTAGTTAGCTTTTATCAATATGATAGACACAAGTAAAAATCAACTATAACTTGAAAGAACTTCTACAGACTTTTGCCTTGGCTACATATAGATAGATTTATATTTACTTTTTGTATACAAAGTATTGAAATTTCTTGGAATCACTATCTTAATTTTTAGTAAAATTTACCCGTATTTTCTCTATAAGAGCAAAAACCTTAACTTTCCGCACTTTCTCTGTATCTAAATGGATATTAATAACCCTTTGTAGATTACTTTTTGGAATAATAAGCCTTTAAGCTATTGATCATATTGATTTTGCTATTATATTTGACGCTTTATATGGCATGTGTAGTGCGTCATCTTGCCCTCTTCTACAGGGGTAAGATGATGCAGAGACAAAGGGTATTTTTCAATGTCGATCTATTTGTTATCCTAGCACTGTTTCAAAATGGATCCAGTATTTCCAATAGTGGATATCACTTAACGAAATACATTTAGAAGTTTTGACTGACTGGGATAAAATTAAGTACACGGGTGCGATAAATGCCTTAAGTGCGTCATCTTGCCCCACCCTACCCTATATATATATATATATATATATATATATATATATATATACATATATATAAGTAATCAGTCATCCTTTTGTCAAACAAACAATCTGTGCATGTTAAGATAAATGTACAGTATCACTGTGAAGATCCAGGAAAATTTGAAAATATAAGCAAAATGACCTTATTTATGTGTTAAAAGTGTAGAGTAACAATTTATCCTTTGCACTCAAGTAAATTGATAAACTTATCTTGGAATATCTAAGCATAAATACCCATCCTTAATGGGGATAGGGGAGAGACAGATACTGGAACAAAGCTGCCTGTTCAAACAGGAAGTTGATTCATCCACTGTGTGTCACAGTTCTACCAAAATGACCAGCAGGCAGTAGGCCTAAAGTTGGTTGACAAAGTCGTAATTCAATGCCAAAGAAGAATTTAATGTTATATATCGCCGTCTGAGGGCGCCAGCTCCCTGTTCCTCACTGGTCTTCCTGACGCAACTTGCGCGTGGCACTTGCCTGCAAAAGCAAGCACATTGTCGTCTGCTAAAGTTTAGTAGAGCAGAGAGAGCCAAACAGGGAGGTTCGCAGCAGGAAAGCTTGACAAAGTCCTCCTAAAATGAGGTAAAGTACGAATAGGTAGGCTATTAACCAAGCAAAAACTGTGCACTACAATATTGCCTTAAGTTGTTTTGTATAGGCCTAAATTTTAAAAAAAAAGTTCAGAAGTAGAGAGATTTAATTTGACTGTACAACTTTCTGTTACTTGAGGAAAAATTGTCTTCTGTCTTCAATTCTGGGGGATGAAATGAACCCATGTTGTGGTTTGTCCCGTCAAATGACAAAAGTCTATCAAAGAACATCAAATGTAATGAAAATGTGATAGTTGAAAGAATCATGTTTTTCTTGCATGTCTAATGTTATTCCAATTACGCGATTACGTGTAACGTCAACTTAAAATTAATTTGTCGGTTTAAGTCATAAGCCTTCCACTTCTCAAATTATATGACAATTAATCATGCCTTTCTTGCATCTCTATGAAATTAATACTATCAAAGCCTTGGTAGTTGGGTCCAAGGCAAGGCGTTTACTGTTGTCTAAAAATTAACCTTGGCTTTCATGGTGCGTCTATTTTTTTAATGGAGATAGGCCTACTCACTTATCCGGACACAGCCCAATTTTTACATTAATTAGCAGGCTATAGATAAAATACTTGGAAGTTGCAGAGTTTATGAATCCGGCCTTATTGAACTTTAGGGGACCCAAGCCCCTATAAGACTAATAATGGTTCAATTGGGCATGACATTCAAAGAGTTGAAATATTTGTGTACCTGCGTGAACAACAGCCGTAAGCAGCTCATACTGTCTATACGTCATCGTGTGGGCCTAACAGTGACATGGGCTCTCATCTAAATTTCGTTTCTAATGTGGTAATTAGTGTCATGCAAGACAATAGAGCCACTAAAACAGAAAACTTGCATCCTAGTTGAAAGTTTTGAAAAGACCCAAGTCACAACTGCTTCTGTCAAATCCTCTCAGACAAATCCACAGGGCGGCCTTTTTTTTGTATTTTTTATTTACGTTTGCCATAGAGCCAGTCCCTGTTGTTTCGATTTATGTTCAATCAAGGTAAATTACATGCAAGGCCTGACCTTCTTTTCTTTTTTCTTTTTTAAATTTTCTCTTGCTTGGCCTCACATTTGAAATTATTTGTGTTTGGCTAAAAAGTGAAAATATATAATAGGTACTAAGGGCAAGGCCCTAAATGCTGTTGGTTCCGTGTCAGAAATGCACAGCCTGGTGCTAATAACATTATAATGGTCATTACAATTTCGAGTAATTTCACTGCCCATAGTGAATACAAATTCCACGCTCTTCAAGCTTTGAGAAGGCTCCAACGCCGGGATTGGAGGGGTTAAAATGTATCCTGACTGTTCTTGGAACTGTTCCAGTTTTTTTTCTTTTTTCAAACCATCCCTGAAGATTTCAAGGTAAACTTTGACGTCACGGAACTGAACTCCCTGACCCGGCATCGCGAGGCAGCATCCCAATTTACCCTTCAGGGGGGTCAGAGTATTAAACACCAGGTAGGAGTGTCGGTCTGTCCATCATAAATGAACTTTTCTCCCTGATGCTGAGTAAGTAAAGGTTTGCTGAGTGACACCTTAACGTGTAAACATAAATATTATAAACAAATAAAATCCGACACAGCGCACTATAAACTGTCCATCCCGAGCGTCAGTGTAGCGTGGACTCATCCACTTTGACAGCGTCACATTACAAGCCTCAAACATAATACACCACTTATACAGTTCTCACAATACAGTTGGAAGCCATGAACGCAGACTTGAGAGCTTACTGCAAACAGCAGCAAAGTGTAGGTGGAATTGTGAGACTTTGGGAGAAAGTTGTTTTGTGATCAGAGTGTGGTGTAAACAGAATGTTGATTGTTGACTCAGGTTTGGTCTCGGATCTGTTTGCAGGGAAGACGGCCATTGCAGTCTTTGGGGGGCACCGCGGTGATACAAACAGACCCCTGGAGAGGGTGATCGCGGCGCCTGTTACCCCACAAGGCCTCGGGGGTCAATTTGAAGAGGTGGCAGAGATACCCAGGGTGCCACACCCGAGGTATGACACTGCAGTGGTCAGGCATAAGGATGAGGTGTGGCTAATTGGAGGCCAGGACGCAGGTAAGTCCCGAGGCCTGTGATTGACATCAAAGACACCTTTGACAATCACACACAGAGAAACATCAATACACACACGTGTTATATAATACTGCTGTGTGGTATGTATGTGTATTGATGTGTTAATGTGTGCATTGTGGTCCAACCACAGGATGTCAATCAAACACAACAGAAAGTTGTTGACTCCTGACAGTAAACTGTTTGTCACAGTCGACTGTTGACCAAATGAAAGACTTCATTCACTGATTCAGTCAACAGTTAACTTGACAGTAATTTGTGGAATCAGTGATCAATTCATCGCTCATAAAAAACAACTTTGTTGACGTTAACTGGTGTCACTTTTGTCATCGTTCATAAAATACAACTTTGTTATGTTCCCTTGTGTCACTTTATGTCCGCGTTCCCACTTGACGAGTCTCTCTCTGTTTATAGGTGACAATACACTGTCAGGTTGTGACCTACTGGACCTTGTCAACTGGCAGTGGAGGACAGGGCCCCACATGAGGACACCAAGGCACTGGCACACGGCGACAGTGGTGGCCGGGGAGGTGATAACCGTGGGCGGTAGGAATGAGTACAACAAACCCCTCTCATCCACAGAGACTCTGGGAGCAGAGAACAACTGGCTGCCGGGACCCGATCTGCCCGAGGAGAGGTTTGGACACGCTGCGTGTGAGTTTGAGGGCCGGGTCTATATAAGCGGAGGGGCGGATGATGCACGTACATTTAGAAAGCTTACATCTGTGATGTCCTGGACGCCGGGGGAGACCAGCTGGCGACAGGAGCCGTCACTAACAACAGGCCGTAGCCATCACACAATGGTCACCACAGGAGGCAGCCTCCTGGTGTGTGGTGGCTTGGGTGAGTTCAGCATGGAGCAATATCACTCCCAGTCCAGGACCTGGAGCAGACTGACCACCAGGATACCAGTGTACAAGTATTACTCATCCGCCGTGGTGCACAGTGGAGTGTTGTATCTTGTTGGTGGCGATGTCTCTCCCATCACGTGGCGATACGATGATGGCGTCTGGCACAAAGACCAGGAGATGCCGTGGGAGATGTATGACACAGAGGCCTGCCTCATCGAGCTCCCCATCACCCGGTGAGACATCACCCGAGAACAAGTAAGTGATGACCACTACAACTATAACACTTCACCCCATTAACCCTTCCACGCATTTTGTGCCATTGTTTTGTGTACAGATACTTCGTTTACTGTTTGGTTTGTTTACGAGAAGTAATTGAAGTTCGTCCTGTCCCCAGGTGTGCAGCTCAGGGAACCCAACATGACACATGGGAGCTGCTGCTTTATATACCGAGGTGTAAACACTCCACGTTGCTAGCGTGGTCAGACTGATGTCACACGTCAAGCATTGTTGGGTGTGCTGATTAGCGATTGGTCCACCCGTCAAGTGACGTTGGTGAGATGTAAATTGCACGTGCTCTGGTGTGACGTTCCATGCATGGAGAGCATTCGATCCATGCCCAGGGCAAGGCAGTCCCGGTGCCACTGAGTGGTGGGGAAAAAAGCCACTTTGTAGGCCCAGTCGAGCACTGAATAAGAAAAGGCCATTTTTGTGTATGAATTGACGTTGTCGTCAATATCCAGCGTCAATACCGCAAAGTGCAGCAGGTCAAGGTCAGTAAAAATTTAGAGGACCCCAAAAGGAGGTATAAAAAGCGAAACTTGTCAACATTCTGACCATATTAAAAATTTAAGGGGGTTAAGTTTCGAAAACTTGTATTTGTAGTTGCAGCCTTTGTGCTTGACAGGACAAATTAACCCCTTATTTGCCAAATGCCGCAAAAATTCTCCCTTTGAGTCATCATATTTCTTGAAAACAGCCATGTAAATTTCAACCAGCTTTCATTATATCTTTGTATTTGGTATTAGAGATCTCCATTTATGTATTTCATGTATTGTAAGCTGCAAATTTTAAGATTAAGGTAAACAAAGAACCTAAGTGACAGTATAAATTTAGGGCATTGGGATAACTTTTTCAATATTCTGACCATGCAGCTATTTACCATGTGACTACCAGTGTCACTTTAATTATAAATGCAAGTTTTAATTTGATTGAAATATGGGGTTTCACTTGCCAATGCCATATTCGTGCACAGCAAGCCGAATTTATTTGTTAAAGGCAAAAAATCAGCCTTTTTCACTTTCCTCTTTATTTTATTCATTTATTTTGTTTGCAATCAACCATGATATTTCCTACCAATGCTTGTTATAGCAATATATTTGATTAAAAGAGATGTTCAGTTATATTTATGATGTTGACTGATGGCGTAAGAGAATACGCTAACTTGCACTCTTGCCAAAAGAAATGGTCTTTCGTGATCTTTCCATATTAAACTAGCACTATTTTCTGATTTCAGCATGCTTTAGATATAGGCAGACAATTATAACAGTGAGTTCCAGGATATAATAGTAATATCACATCCTGTAAGTTCTATTAGAATGAAACTGGTGAGAAAATGGAATTAACTCCCTTTCTCCAGTGCCTTCAGTTAGAAAAATCACACCATTTAGCATTGGACTTTTTACAAAGGGATAGCTATCACCCCATGATTGACAGCATATCACACAGTTGATATGCTGTGCATGTTTAATGTCAGGACAATTTAAAACAATTTTGGGTCACTCTCATGTTACAATATTTAACAGAGAAAATTTGAACCAATTGGACATAGTTCTGAGCCAATGTCACATGTATTTTCAGCTTTGCTGGTTTTTAATTTGAAAGACTTGTAATCAGACTGAATGACATAGAGAGAGAGAGAGAGAGAGAGAGAGAGAGAGAGAGAGAGAGAGAGAGATTCTTGCTTGCTGGTGGCAGATCTTGTAAAACTTGCAATCAGAATGCAGTGTTCACTCACATTCTGATTATTGTATGCCTGATAAATTTAAGTGTTTTTCAGTGATATGATGGTAATTCTATGGGAAAATAGATACTGAATCACAACGTAAATAATAAATGGTAAATAAATTATAGAGTGACTAGACATGCATCATTTCTTTGTAAACTGTTTATGAAAAAACAAACATGCTGATTCTGCAACTAGTCTAGTAGTGGTTTAGTGGTTATAGGACTATATATATATATATATATATATATATATATATATATATATATATATATGTATATGTATGTATGTATGTATGTATACATACATATATATTTTGTAAATTGAAATTTTCCAAAAGCAATTCCCTGATTGCTGATGTGCCAAGCATAAAAAGACTGTTTTATTTTATTTTACAATATTGCTCTTTGTACATGTCCTTGTAGTTCGTAAATAATATACCATACTGATCCTTTAATTAAAAAAAACAAACAAACTAAAAATGTTTCATAGTCTTGGATTTGATTAGTTTTGATTGTATTGGCAGTCATTCAACATTTTATCTGTAAAAAGGTTGGGTACTTCAGGATATAGTCTACATTATTTTCTCCATCGATGCTTGGTTGTGGAGTGTAAAATTTTTCAAACCCACAAAAATTAATATTTCTGTCTTTTCTGTTTTATTTGTTGCAGGTGAAAACTCTGCTTTCAGGTTCAAATGGAAATGTACAAGATATCTTCAGTGATTATATGTGACATTCATATTATTTGTGGTGCTACTTTGGTCCCATCATTAGGGAAGGAAGTACCTGTATGTATGAACAGATTTCTGTATCAAACAAGGCGGAATATGTTCTTGCCAAACTAGCAACCTGGATGAAATCACCAGCTTACAGAGTGATAGCCATGTTCATCACACACAGATGCTGAACTTGATACGAGATGGCATTCTTATAATATGTTTATTTTTGTTATTTTAGTCCCACAAATGTTAATGCTATTGGCTTTCTGTGAGTAGTATGCTATCATGGCAACTGATTGTCAATTTTGCCAGCGGACAAAGTCAGAAAATTTAGCAGAAAATTAAGCAAGTCCTGCATCAACAGTAAAAAAGTGCTTTTTTAGTCGCCTATGGACAAGACTCCGGGACCAGTCCAACGAAAGACTGGGTTCACCTCATGGATTGCACGTTGGACCAAATTATCTCTGTAACCAAAATGATAATGACATAATTTTGGTGGGAAAGCGTAACATATCAAACTGTGCCTAACATGCCATAAAAGTTTCCATGTAGACAGAATATCTACAAAATGGCAGGATATAAAAGTTTAAAATCGTGGAATAGAGTATGCCAAGGTAGAATTTCATCTCCACTATAATTTACAATTTTTTAAATGTACTTTTAAACAAATTGCAGGGAAAGGATGTTAGGCTCCAGATTGGACATCATTAGCAATTTCGAGCTACGTTATCATTTGTTGAGATAAGTATATTGAGTCCAAAAGGTTTTCAAGAAGTGCCTGACATACAGGATAATTTTAGTGACAAGTTAAGGGTTAAATTATCATATAGTCACAATGGACTAGATTTTTCGAAACAAAATGAACAGTATAAGAATCAATCTTGTTTACATTTAGCAGTAGCACAGTTATCGTGGATTTTGAAAGTAAAATATGCAAGAAATTGTCTGGCATGTAACCGGCCTGAAGAAATTGAAATATTAACCCATGCCTGGCCGGAGTGCAACTGAGTGAATTGCATTCCTTGGCATAGGTTGGGCACGGAGAACGCTTGATCTGGGGCATGCTGTCATGTTTACAAGTCCCAACAAAAATATTTTCTGGTAATAAACTTAAGTAAAAATGCTAAGGCAGACAAATTACATCTTTGAGCTTTTAGGAAATTTGAGCCGGAAAGGGTTAAAGATAAGGTGGGATTTCTATGGGCCAATTAACAAATTGAATTTGATTTGGGCAGTGTTGACTTCGAATTATTTTGAAACTATTTTATTTGTATTGCAATTTGTTTTATGGAGCACAAGATTGGAATTATGAGATAAATCAGTGCATGAAATAGCTGATGGCCAAAATTTTTCAGAGTAGGCATCTGATAACAATAATAGAATGGTTCAACAGAATCTTTTGGGCCATCTGCATGCCATATACTAGTTTAGCGCTAGGATTTTAATATTAGTAGCCAAAATTTCCCTTTTTCCTGAGAAGACCTACACAGACTTTGAATTTGTTAAATTTCTGCATCAAAACAGAAAATTTTTGCAAATTTTAGTAGCCATTCACCACTTTCAATAGCCATTTTGAGGTTTTAGTAGCATTTGGCTAGTGCTAGCGCTAACCTGGATATATGACATTAACAAAATTCTTGCTTTTTTGATCAGCTCCTTGCATGCTTGCTAACTGGTATGTTTGAGAGTTTTGAACATGATCCTAGTGATTAATCTGACTAATGAAAGTGCATAATTTTTGACAAGTTCTGTACAGATAATTTTACAAGAGTTCAAATCTTTAAGTTCATGAAGAATTATTTAGGACTGCAGCCCAAGAGACATTGGGTTAGTGTATGTATCTACAGTTCATTTCATATTGTGCACAAATTTTGAGATGCATGTATGGATATTTCAAATATTTTGGTACACTCATGCAACATGAGGCAAAGGTTATCAGATAAGATTTTGAGATTCCTTTGAATAACAACTTTCTCCTTTCTGATCTGTCTGTCAAATTATTTAAGGGACAGCAGCTTTGACATGTTTGTGAAATTGATTACCAGAAACAAATATTGTCTTGTATTTAGCCTCGTGTTAGTTGAATAAGTTTGAATTCATACCGACAGTCCTTCTTTTCTAAAGGAGAGTAAAAAAAAAAGAAGAGTTACAGCAATCCCATCACCCTCTCTCCTCAACTCCATCCAGGGGGGGGGGGGGGGGGTGATTTTTCAGTATACACAGAGCTGTAGAAACAAGACAATTCTAAAAGTAGCTCCCTAAAAGCTTGCCTGACTTACCTTTGAAGACTGATTAGCGGTTCAACCTTAATTTTTAAATATGAAGGCATTTACCTCGGTTAAAAAGCTGTGGAAACATATTGTGACCATGAAGCCCCTGAATACATTGATTGTCAACTTTGCCTAAACGTGGATTTTCCAATGTAATTTTCCCTCATGCTTTGTGGATGAAATATATATATTAAGGCTCCAAAAAAATAAAATATGAAAATTACAATAGCCAGTCATGGTGGAATTCACTGTGTTTTTTGTACATGGAGTCACTTTTTAGCCCAGGTGATTTTTCACCTTAAGTGAAAGCATAGTGTGTCAATCCATCCATCCACAATTCACATTTTTGACTTCTGCTCCAAAACCATCATGCAGATTGACTTCAAACTTGGCGGGGATGTTAAATTTTGTTTTATTGGTCGATTCCTTTTCATTTTGTTTGTCTTTTTTTTTTTTATCATTTTTTTTTTTTTTTTTTTTTTTTTTTTTTTTTTGGCCAAATCTTAAACAAATCTCCAAAACTGCTTGCCTAATTGCTTAGGGAGATGTCGGGGGACCTAGAGACCTTATTCTACAGGTGGTGCGTGGATTTTTCAAATAATGTTTATTTTAAAAAACTGGGTTTTCACTATTTTCAACTCCAAAACCCTCACTCATATTATGCTGAAACTTGGGTAGAAATGTTCCATGTAGAAGGGCCAGACAAATTTTTTCACAAATGGGCATTGCTGTGAATCCCTGATTTTTAATGATTTTTTAAAATTATGGTACCTCTCGGTTACTGCCTATAGATCTATTGATTACTATGTCAGTGAATGGGCATGGCAATGGTAAGTCATGTTTTCAGCTCCAAAATCACAGACCAGATTCACTTCAGACTTGGTGGGGATGTACTGTTGGGTGGGTTTCTGCCAGGGTTTCCACCAGAGGGTAAAACAGGTAAAATGGCATACCCTAAAAAATTTCAAAGGTACTTTTGCTCACCCTAAAATTTTGGTAAAAAAAGTACAATTTTAGCATATACTATCCCAAAATACGGCATAAATCTTCATTGTCAGACTTTTTACTTTGAAGTATGAGTAATTGAGTTCCGTAAAATTTCACTCTGGCAGAAACCCTGTCTACCGTGTTTGTTCAAATGGTCATGCTTCAGTGACTTCTGGATTTTTTATTAACTCCGCTGACTGGCTAGTCAGCCTTACCTTTTAGTATATATAGGTTGCCCTTTGTACATTCATAATTACAATTTGTATCTTCTCCGATACGTCAGCAAGATTTACTTCAAACTTGATGCCAATGTACCTTGGGTTGGTCTCCACTGAGTTTGTTCAAATGGTCAGGCTCCAGTGATTTTTAGCTGAGGTGATTTGTCAGTCACCTGAGCTTTGAGGATGGTCTGTCATCCATATGTTATTTGTCCACAATTCATATTTTCAGCAGCTTCTTCAAAACCATTAAGATTCACTTCATATGTGGTGGGGATGTGTTTTGGGTGGGTTCATATCAAGTTTGTTCAAATGGTCATGCTTCAATTATGTTTTACCTTTGTATGATTTTTTTTTTTTTTTTGTTCTTTTTGGGGCAAATCTGAAAAACAATCTCCAAAACTGCTCACCCAATCACTTCAAAATCATACAGGGATACTCCTAGGGGTACCAAGGTCTTATTTTGTGCACCAGGTGGCGTTGCAGTTTTTAGCTCTGCTGACTTGTCAGTCAGCTGAGCTTATCCTATGGTACTCCGTCTGTCGTCCATCAACATTTCACATTTTCGACTTTTTCTCTGACACCGTCAACCAGATCCACTTCAAACTTGGTCTGGATGTGCCTTGGGTGGGTGTCTACCAAGTTTGTTCAAATGGTCACAGTCCAGTGATTTTTGGATTTTTAATTAATTTTTCACTTTTTTAGGCAAAAATCTTAAAAAATCTTCTTCTCTAAAACTACACACCCAATTGCTTTGATATCACACAGGAACACTCCCTGAGACTCCTAGTTCTTAATTTGTTCACCAGGTGGCTGCAATCTTTTATGAATTTTTGTGTGTTATAGCTATTTTGATTTCTTCTCCAGAACCGTCTCTCAGATTAAGGTGAAACATGGTAGCTATGTTCTTTGTGGAAGGGTCAAACAAAGTTGTTCACTATGCGGCAATGCTGCGGATTCCTGATTTTTACCATTTTTTTTTTTTTTTTTCAATTTGGGTACTTATCGGTTAATGCAGCTTTCCTATTGACTACTATGGAAGTCAATGAGCATTCTAATCCTAATTCACATTTTAGACTTCTCCAAAACCGTCATCCAGATTAATTCAAACTTGGTGGCAATGTATCTTGGGTGGGTTTCTAGCAGGTTTGTTCAAATGGTCATGCTCCAGTGATTTTGGGATTTTTAATGAATTTTTTTGTTCTTTGTTTGACAAATCTTAAAAAAGCTTCGTCCCCAAAACCACTTGCCCAATTGCTTTGATATCACACAAACAGATACCTAGGGACTCCTTGTTCTTAATTTGTTCACCAGGTGGCCCTGCTAATTTTTTCTAATTCTTTATTATTTTTTTTTTTATTTTGTGTTCTAGCTATTCTCGACTTCTTCGCCAGAACTGTCACTCAGATTAAGCTTAAACGTGGTGGATATGTTCTTTGTGGAAGGGTCAAACAATGTACTCCCTATGTGGGAATGCTGCGGATTTCAGATGTTTAACGATTTTTTCAATTCGGCTACTTTTCGTCAAATGCACCTTTCCTGTTGGTTACCATGCACGTCAATGGGCATTCTAATGCTAATTTACATTTGCGACTTCTCCAAAACCGTCATCCAGATTTACTTCAAACTTGGTGAGGATGTACCTTGGGCGGGTGTCTGCCAGGTTTGTTCCAATGGTTATGTTCCAATGAATTTTGCATTTTTTTAATGATTTGTTTTTTCAAAATTCTTTACAAAAGTTTTAATAGGAAAGTTTAACATGGGAATTTCTTGTAATGGTTTTAACTTAAAGAATTTTGGCCTAATTTACTTCAAACTAGGTGGGGATATGCCTTGGGTGGATCTCTACCAAGTTTGTTCAAATGGTCTCTCTCGATTGATTTTTTTTTTTTTTTTGGTTCTCTTGGGGGGGGGGGGGGGGGGGGGCAAACCTTAAAAACTCTTCTCCTCTGAAACCGCTCACCCAATTGCTTTGATATCGTACATAGACACTCCCAGGAACACCTTGTTTCCAATTTGTTCACCAGGTGGTGCTGCATTTTTTTTCTTCTAATTTTTGTATGAATTGTTTGTATGGTTTTGCTATTTTTCAGTTGTTCTCAGAACTGTCACATGGATTAAGCTGAAATGTGATGGATATGTTCTTGTGGAAGGGGCAAACAAAGTTGTTTACTAGGTGGCGCTGCTTTGGATTCCTGATTTTTAAAGATTTTCAGTTTGGGTACTTATCGGTAAATGCAGCTTTCCTATTGATTACTATGTAAGTCAATGGGCATTCTAATGCTAATTCACAGGACAACTGACACAAAATTTACTGTTTACTTGATAACTTGAGAGTCGTTTTGAGTTAGTACTCTGATGCTGCACATGCTAATGTTTCTGTATTAAGGTCATGCTTAGAAAGTACATAAATGACCTTGACCTCATTTCTGGGGTCACAGTGCAACATACATGAATTCCACTCTTCATTATAACTTGAGAACTACTTGAACCTTGATGTTGCACATGTTAGTATTCTTCTATCAGGGTCACAGTTGCTGAGAACATGGGTGACCTTGATCTATTCCCAAGTTCATAGCTGCAAGTGTGATGAATGTCAAGATCAGCTGAGTATGGGCTGTCCACACAGCCCTCTTGTTTTATTTTTTTAATGATTTTTTGTGTGTTTTTGCTATTTTCAACTTCTCCAGAACAGTCTCTCAGATTAAGCTGAAACTTGGTGGCTATGTTCCTTGTGGAAGGGTCAAACAAAGTTGTTCACTAGGTGGCAATGCTGTGGATTCCTGATTTTTTACATTTTTTTTTTCTTCTGTATGGGTACTTATCGGTAAGTGCACCTTTCCTATTGATTACTTTGCAAGTCAACGGGCAATCTAAAACTTATTCACGACTTCTTCTCGAAACCCTCAATCATACTGACTTTTAAATTGGTGGTAAAGTACATCGGTGGATGTCTACTAGGTTTGTTCAAATTGTCATGCTCCAGTGATTTTATTAATTTTTTTTTTTGTTTTGTTTGGGGGGGGGGGGGCAAATCTTCAAAAATCTTGTCTAAAACCGCTCACTCAATTGGTTTGATATCACACAGGGACACCCCTAGATGTTCCTAGTTCTTATTTTGTTCAGCAGGTGCTGCTGCAATTTTTTTCTATATTTAGCTCAGCTGATTTGTCCGTCAGCTGAGCTTTAGTGAGGGTTTGTCTTCCGTCGTCCACAATTCACATTTTCGACTTCTCCAAAACCTTTGGCCAGATCCACTTCAAACTTGGTGGGGATGTGCCTTGGGTAGGTCTCTACCAAGTTTGTTCAAATGGTCACAGTCCAGTGATTTTTTTATTTTTTATGAATTTTTATGTTTATTTTGGGGGGAAATCATAAAAAATCTCCGACACCGCTCACCCAATTGCTTTGATATCACACAGGGACACTCCCAGGGACTCCAAGTTCTTAATTTGTTCACCAGAGGGCGCTGTGATTTTTTATATTTTTTGATTATTTTTTTTTGTGTGTGTGTTTTTGCTATTTTCAACTTCTTCTCCAGAACCGTCACTCAGATTAAGTTCAAACTTGCTGGATATGTTCCTTGTAGAAGGGTTAACAAAGTTGTTCACTAGATGGCACTGCTGTGGATTCCTGATTTTTAACGATTTTTTCAATTTGGGTACTTGTCGGTCAATGCAGCTTTCCTATTGATCACTATGTAAGTGAATGGACATTCTAATGCTAATTCACATTTTTGACTTTTTCTCCAAAACCGTCATCCAGATTGACTTCAAACTTGGTGGCAATGTACCTTGGGTGGATTTTAACCAGTTGTGTTCAAATGGTCACGGTTTAGTGATCTTTGGATTTTTAATGAATTTTTTTTGTTCATCTTTTCAGGAAATCTTAAAAAATCTTCTTCTCCGAAACCGAGTTGCCAATTACTTTAAAATTGAATAGGGACACTTCTGGGGACCCCCAGACCTTAAGTTGTTCAGCAGGTGGTGCTGTGATTTTTTATGATTTTTTTCGACCTCTTCTCCAAAACCATCTCTCAGATTGTGCTGAAACTTGGTGGATATGTTTCTTGTGGAAGGGTGGCATTGCTGTGGATCCCTGATTTTTAACGAAATTTTCGATTTGGGTTCTTGTTGGTCAATGCATACATTTTTATTGTTTACTATGTAAGTGAATGGGAATTGCAATGATAGTTTACATTTTCAACCTCATCTGCAAACCGTAAACCAGATTCACTTCACTCTTGGTGGAGATGTGTGTTGGGTGGGTTTCTACCAAGATTTTCAAATGTTCACGGTTCAGTAATTTTGGGGTTTTTTAGGAATATTTCTTGCTGATTTTATATGTCTATTGATTACCATGCAAGTCAATGGGGATTGCAAAGTCATTAGGGTTTGCAATGCTATTGACAATTTTTGACTTCTTCTGCAAAACCATCAGCTAGCTTCACTTCAAACTTGGTGGGGGTGTTCTTTGGGTGGGTATCTACCACGTTTGCTCAAATGGTCACAGTCCGATCATTTTTGGATTTTTTTATGATTTTTTTTTTGTTCATTTCTTGGCCAAATCTTCAAAAGTCTTTATCCTTGAATATACTCAGCCAATTGCTTTGAAATTGTATTGGGACACTTCTGGGTATTAAGGTGATACATGTATTGTAGTTGAGTGACCTTGACCTCATTTCCAAGGTCAGAAGGTGAGGTGCATGAAATTCACTTTATAAGGTAACTTGAGAACTATTAAGAGTAGTACATTGATATTGCACATGCTAGTTGTCCTCAATGAGGGCAGACTTACACTGTAGATGAGTGACCTTGACCTCATTCTCAAGGTTATAGGGCCACTTGCTAAAATTTTACTGTTCACCTGACGAGTTGAGAGCTATTTGAACTTGGACCTTGATGTTGAAAATGATGGCTGTCCTGAGAAAAAGCCAGACTCAGACAGTATATGGGTGACCTTATCCCCATCCCCAAGGTCACTGGGACCCAGCCACTTACATTAATTTTACTTTTCATTTTGTAACTTGAGAACTGTGGAAGGTAGGGCCTTGATGTTGAACTTGTTGGTGGTCCTCTATTTACGAAAGTTGAGACTGTACATTGGTGACCTTGACGCTCACCTCAAGGTCACACGGCCACTAACATGGATTTTACTGGTCGCATGATACTCTGAGAAGTATTTGTACTGTGACTTTGATCTTGCACATGGGGATGGCCCTCTGTGAAAGTTAGATTCAGAATAGGTCAGTGACCTTGACCTCATTTCCGAGGTCATAAGGTAAGTTAGTCAGCTGAGCACAGGACTGTCACAGTCCTCTTGTTAATGATTTTTTTTTGGGGGGGGTGTTTTTTGCTATTTTTGACTTCTTCAGAACAGTCACTCAGATGAACATGAATCTTGTGTATATTTTCCTTGTGGAAGAGTGAAACAAATTTGTTTACCAGGTGGAACTGTTATGGATTCCTGATTTTTGACAATTTTTTTTCAATTCAGGTACTTATCAGAAAATGCACCTTCCCTGTTGATTACCATGCACATGCAAACCAATGGGCCTTTTGATGCTAATTCAGTCACATTTTGGACTTCTTCTCTGAAACCGTCAGTCAGATTGACTTTAAACTTGGTGGCACTGTGCGTTGGGTGGGTCTCCGCCAGGTTTGTTCACATGGTCATGCCCCAGTGATTTTTTTATGTATTTGCTATTTTCGGCTTCTCTGGGACCAATACTCAGATTAAGCTGAAACTTGGTGGATATGTTTCAGGTGGAAGGGTCAAACAAAGTTGTTCACTAGGTGGCAGTGCTTTAGATTCCTGATTTTTAACAATTTTTTTAATTCGGGATTTTACTTGTAAATGCACGTTTCCTATTCAATACTATGTAAGTCAATGGGCATCCACATGCAAATTCACATTTTGGACTTCTCCAAAGACACTGTCCGTTAGATTGACTTCAAACTTGCAATGTACCTTAGATGAGCTCTACCAAGTTTCTTCAAATGATCATATTGCAGTTATTTTTATTTTTTTCTTATTTTTTTGAAAATGTTTAACAAAGTTTTAACAGGAAAGTTCAACATGGGCATTTCTTTCAATGGCTATAACTTCAATGATTGTTGCCATATTTTGGTTAAACTTTGTGGGGATGTACCTTTGATAATTGTCTACCTATTTTATCCTATCCCAAGTTCACAGAACCACAAGTGTGATGAATCTCCAGTGACCTGAACATGGGCTGTTCATCTGTTCTTCAGCCCTCTTGTTTAATTTTTCCCATTTTTTTTTTGGGGGGGGGGGGGAGGGGGGGCAAACCTTTGAAATATCTTCTCCAAAACTGTACATCCTAATCCTTTGAAATCACACAGAAACACTCCTGACAACACCTAGTTCATACTTTGTTCATCAGGTGGCACTGATCCTTGATTCGAGGCACATGGCCTCTAGGTCAAATCCTAGGCCTCACAGCTAGGTGCAAACTGGCCTTCGAATTGAGCCCCCCCCCCCCCCCCCATGGGGAGGGGTTAAGCAGTCAGGCCAATGTTTTTCGGCAAAAATGCAGAAGAATGCCAAGATGCTTTTCACTTTATACATTACCTAGGCATTTCTGGGCAAAAATGCTGAGAAAAACTGAGCTAAGGAATAGGGTGAAAGGTGCCTTGGCAAAAATGCCGAGAAACGTCAAGGTAAGAACAACGGAGAAAGGTACCTCAGCATTTCTCGGCATTTTTGCCGAGAAACGTTGAGGCGAGATTAGCATTGCAGCAGACCTCAGCTTGTCTCGGCAAAGTTGCCAAGAAAAGGGTTTTTTGTACAAATTTCCTTGGTATTCCTCGGCAAAAAGCTCCGAGGGCAGCCCTTTCTTGGCATTTTGGCTCTCCTAGTATACCTCTTCTCCCTCAACTGCCCAAAGAACCAATATCAAACCACCTTAACCCTCGGTTTCTCAGGCTTCAGGCCTCGCACCTATTACCAAGAGCATCTCTTCAGCCAGCTTCTGTCAGAGAGGGTAGAAGAGTTGCCCAGGGAAACTTCGTCAGTCTTCTTTAAATTTTTATGACTTGAAATGGAAGAGGTTTGCTCCTTGGTGCTCATCTAAGGACTTTTTGTCTTGAGAGTTGTAGGTCCAACAGATTGCAGACTTTTAAGTCTGTTTAGAGAACAGCACTTGAAAAGTTGGCAACATAGAGGATTACAAATCGGCCATTGTGGCTACCCTTGACAGATTTTTGGGTCAAGTCAGTCTCTGCAACAATGTCCAGGTCTGAACCAGATGGGGCTCTTCATCCTGTTAGAGCACTCCAGTTCTACTTGAGTAGTACTGAACCTCATCAAGTGGTGCAGAAACCTTTGTTTCTCCTTAGGTGGACAGAATCAAAGACTGTTGCCTAACACCATATCGGAATGGATTAAGGAAAACAATTTCCTTGTCCTACCAAATGGCAGGGAAGTATGAAGAGCTAGTATGTCTTCATTCTCTATGGGCTCATGAGGCTAGAGCGTTCTCTGCCTCCTCTGATGTGTTACGCCACTCATCTATGGAGGATATTATGGCCTTCCTCAGATGGCACTCCCATATTACCTTAAGGTCCCAAACCTAGAGGACTTGATGGAAGTGGAGGTGCGGCTTTTTGGGCTCAATTACTTCCCAATAACCACTCCCAACCAGTCTTAGGGAGTGCCACACCCAGCCCTTCTAATTCAATGGAATTAGAGAGGGCGCATTGGGGATCCAGGATGGATTTTTGGTCCATAGCTGTCAAGAGTTTTTTGGTCTAGAATCTGTGGAGGTACCTCCTCCTCCAGTCTGATGGTACATTAGCTAACGGGACCTATTGTGTTGTACTATGTCCTTAATAATTATGAGGTTTTTCGATGTAAAAATATTTTAATAAATTACTCACCATAGGTCACCAGAATTCCCACCACACCATCTCTGCTTTTTGGTCCCTCTTACACAGTGTAGGAAACTGAATTGGGCATGCCTGTTTGTATGGCAGTACATGTTGTCGCCGCCAGGAGTGCTGTGCCACCCTGAAACCAGCTGAAGTGGCGTATGGTAAGAACTGTGTCTTAATAAAAGTTTTACATTGAAAAACTTCATTTTCACTCTTTCCAACTACACCAAAACCGTCTCTCAGATAATGCTTTAACTTAAAATGCTCATTGTGGAAGGGCTAACCAAAGTTGTTCACAAGATGGTGTTACGGTTAATCTGATTTTTAATTTAGGTACTTATTGGTTAATATTTACATTTGCTGCTATCTTTAGTGTTAGAAGAATAGGAAAGGTTTGGAAATTCATTTTAAGCTCACCTGACTTGTCAGTCAGCTAAGGTTATGTTGTGGTTAGGCATCTATTGTCCGTCCGTTTTTTAATGTTCCAAATTCATAGATATCATAAAAACGATATAGGCCTACTTTCTACTTTTGCTTCAAACTCAGATGACGAACTAGTCAGAAGAACAAAAACAGTGATAGGCCTACCAATTATCTTGTTATCTTTTGCAGAAGTAATTAAATTTGGATTTTGAGTGGTTGGGCCTATACATATTGGAAACAATATAGTGTGTATTTAATGAAGAATATTTCAAAGGTTGAGAGGACCGGTTTAAAACCATGGGTTGTCTTTTGCGGGTGACTGCCTGTTTCAAGTTAGGAGTGAAATTGTTTCTTCACAGTTTTTCTACATACATTTAAGTGTATTATATTAGAGATGTCCATCATCCATCGGCGTCCACAATTCACATTTTCAACTTCTCCTCCAAAACCACTGGGCAGATTCACTTCAAACTTGTTTTACTTTCTGATCCTTACGCGTATAATCCGGTCAGCGTGGTCGAGCACAAAATGTAAACAAAGCAGGATGCACTTCCCGAAGTGAACCGAAAAAATCCGAGTCCTATGAACTGGTCTTTTCTTGTGCTTGTTGGTTGACACATGCACTCTGTTTATGTACATGAATGGGGATTGCAATGGAAATTCACATTTTTTACCTCTACAAACCCATCGAGCAGTTTCACTTGAAACTTGGTGGGGGTGTACCTTGGGTAAGTCTTAACCAGGTTTGTTCAGATGGTTATGGTCCAGTGAATTTTGGACCTTTCATGAATTTTGTTGATTTTTTTGGCAAAATTTAAAAAATTTCTCATTGTTCACAGGACCACTTCAGTCTCATGCATGCAGGGTCAGCTGAGCACAGGACTGTCACAGTCCTCTTGTTCCATGAATGCAGTCAATTACATGTCCATGTACAATCATAGTTACCTTCTAGTACTACAGCGCTGTAACACCTTCCAGACTAGTTTTGGTTTCCACTGCTGGCACTAAAATCTGTGCCCTTCTAACATGCCCCCCCCCCCCAACTTGTTCAAATTTTTTGCGCATCACATAATTGGGAGATAAAGCATTAATATATAAATATAAGTATTAATGTAAATATAACTACAATATAAATAGCAGTATGAATATAAATATAACAATTGACCATTTTTAAATGATAATTATGGTAATGTGATAACAACTGGTGAGAGGCATTTTTTTTTCATGCCATCGCATTAACGACGTCATGAAAAATGCTTATCGCCAGTTGTCACACTCTTGTAACTGCAATCAAAAGGACATTCTACTCTTTAATGTAATTGTCCCGTTGACTAATGTGTAATTGAATGGGGATGCAATAGAAATTCACAATTTTGACTTCTCCAAAACCACTGACCAGATCTATTAAAATTTGTTCAAATGGCCATGCTCCAGTGATCTATTTTTTTCTTTTGTTTGTTTGTTTGTTGTGAATTTTTTTGTCCACATCTTATAAAATCTTCTCCTGAACCGCTTGGCCAATTACAGTGGTCCCCCTCTTATGAGGCCCGTCTCACCAGAGGCCTCCCGTCTTAAAAGGCCAGCATTCTTGTGCAGGAGTATGGTATTTCCATTATATTATACTCTTCAAGAGGGGCCACCCCTCTTATAAGGCCACTTTTTGGCTGTATTGCATATAAACACTTGAGGCCATGACTGCATGAGTTTCACAGTACATAAGTGACCTTGACCTCATTATTAAGGTCACAGGGTCACTTAGGTATCTTTACACAGATAATACTTGGAGAAATATTTCAGCCTGGATTTTGATGTTTCACATGGTTATGATTCTCTTTGAGTGCCACATTGGGACAGTGCATAAGTGGTGTTGACCTCATTCTCTAGGAGACTAGGTCACAGGACAACTGACATGAAATTTACTGTTCATTTGATAATTTGGGATCGGTTTCGAGTTAAAACTTTGATGTTGCACATGTTAATGCCTCTGGATGAAAGTCACGCTCAGACAGTACGTGAGTGACTTTGACCTCATTTCTGGGGTCACAATGCAACATACATGACTTTTACTCAACACTATCATTTGAGAGGAATGTTAACTGTGAGCTTGAGTAAGGTAGATCCATTTTACCATTTTTGCTGTTCCTGGATTTTTTTTAGTCACACTAGTTTGGAAAAAGGAAATGCTTGTAAACACTTGTTGTTTGGGGGGGGGGGGGGGGGGGGACTTACCTGTTGCCTCTCATTGCCAACATCATTCTTTGAAAGCGTTAAAGTACCTAATGATACATTTTAATATAGAGGGCTCCAGCAGGTTGTGTCATTTGATTGGACTCAGACGCTGTTCAGTGAACTAACTGTCTGCACAGTCAGAATTCCAGTTCAGTTTCCAAGCAAATGTGAAGTGGTCTCTTGTTAGGGAGTTTGGAAAATAAAATTATCAAGTACTGTGTCAACATTTATGTGGTTGAAAATCTTGATTATTTCATAAGGACTTTCCAGGATTTACTGATGTACAGTGATCCCCCTCTTATAAGGCCAGCCCAAATGCAGCCAAAAAATGGCCTGATAAGAGGGGTGGTCACTCGTGAGACGGGCCTAAAAAGAGGGGAACCACTGTGTTAAGACTTAACCTGTATACATGTAATATAGATGACGTTTCCTGATGTCTTCCAATAAAATGTATCCAGTCAGAAGGAAGTGGTAGGTCTGGGATAAATATAATGCCAGATCCCATAGTAAAAAGCAGTACAAAACCCCACCTTAGTTCCAGATTAAAATGTAACCTTTTGAACTTGCATCATCGACAACTGGTTTGCTTGAATGTTGTGTCAGTGACATTGAGCGCAAAAAAACCACATGGAATGAACCTGTGGACTTTTCAAGTTTCCTGATCTGAAAGATGTTCCATAATTCATACTATGTGCATAGGAATTATAGGATATGTACATGTAGTATCAATATATTAATATATCTTTGCATCAGTCACACTTGGGCTTAGTCTAAGTAACTTTAATTTCAGCAAGATATAACAATCTATATATGACAGTGCTTCTGTTGTGCAATGTACAAAGAATTTTTATTTGTACACAGTGACATTTGCATTTGATATAAAATGAAGTTAAGGTAAAAAAATATACTCTATCATTAAAAAATCTTTAAAATGTTGTGTCAGTGACAATGAAATTACCCTGTACACAGTGAACATACATGTATTATCTGGGTAAGGTTTCCCAGGGTAAGTGAGAGACTCCCCACCAATTTGTACAATCTTTACGCAGTTATCCATGCATTTATTAAAACTGTTTGCACATAAATAAGATTTGTAGTATATGCCAGGCTAATCAAATTTCCACCTCCATATATGAAGTTAAATAGGATTACATGTCAGAAACAACATATAATTTGTATGCCAAGTTTGGTGTCCGGATACACGTACAACCTTGTGAACAATGCTGGACCCATGTCCCGGGTTCAGCCAGGCACGGGTATGGCCGTCATTGGATGGGAGAAAAAACTTATGGGCAGGATATTTTTTTTCTCATCACACATCAATCTAAAGATATGAAATAGACTTTAAAAAAATCATTCACATTTTCCTTTCAGATTATTTTACAGGCAGTTAGCAGATTTTGTCTATAGGGGATATTTGAGTAGCATGCTTAAGTACACGCAAATTGCAATAATCGCAGTTGCATTGAACACCGTGAGTGCACCACATACGATATAGAAAAAAAAATTACAAAACAAATTAAATTAAATGAAACACATTTAACTCCTGACCATATACAGGAAAGCCAAAAAAAATATATATATCCCGGCACCTGAGGACTGGGTTGTGGCCAATTTAACCCAGAAATATGGCCCAGAATAAGGAAAAGAATTGAAATGGCATAGTATTGAAATACGGCTGTAGTTTTTTGTCGATACTTTGGTCGCAAAACAAGTCCAAAAGGTAAAATTTGCCTTCATTTTTTTTTTTTTTTTTTTTGGATTTTAGCTTCTATGATTTGTATCTTTTGGCCCTCAAATTGCAGCATCTTTTGCAAGAGTTGCATGCTCTTGGACTCCCCAGCAGGACTTCCCATCTTTGGTGCTTTTCAATGTCCCAACACTGGCCATGATTTAAACTGTAAGTTTTTTTTTTTCTCCCAGCTAAACCCCCGCCCAAGTCATGTTATGTTCCTGATGTTAAAAGGGAGCCTGTACACTATATGTATATGTTGGATCAATTGATATTTCTGATGTTTCTTGATGAAATTAATATGGGTGTCAAACTTTTCAGTTGTGTGGGATAAGGGTAACACTTCATCTCCAGATATTATCAGAGAATCTGCAGGGAACACTTCAAGTCTACTACACACTACATGGTGGTATTGTATATGCCCAGATATTATCTCAGAATCTGGAGGGAAAAGGTCAAATCTCTACCACACACTATATGTTGGTACTGTATATGTCCAGATATTATCGGAGAATCTGGATGGAAAAGGTCAAGTCTCTACCACACTACACATGTATATGGTGGTATTGTATATTTCCAGATATTATCAGAGAATCTGGAAGGAAAAGGTCTAGTCTTTACCAAACACTGCATGGTAGTATGTGTATATGTCAGGTTACATTACAGTGGAATTCACTCTGCAAAGGCCTGTGATGAAAGACTGTATAATTGTATTATTTTAGCTCTGCTGACCGCAGGTTGCACAACCCAAAGCTTCGCTCATCAGTCCATCCCTCCATCCACTTTTGTTTGTGAATGCAATACAGTCCATAGTTCCTGCAGACCCTACGTAACAGTGTGATATTGGTGGTTCCACCTATATTATGTCAAATATGGGCCAAAATGTAAAAAAAAAAAAGAATCAGAATGCTGTTTCAAAGAGCTTTTTGTGAAACATCCTGAAATTACAGAGATATGTAGAATGTTGATCAGGCAAAAACGCAAAGAGGCATCAAAATTTGGTGGCAACACCTACAGTAAATATTACACATAATACAGACCAAGGTATACCAATAGTTATGTTTTGTGCAACTTTTTGGCGACCTTGATTTAGTTTTCAAGGTCATCGGCCACTTTGGTAAAGGACACTAAATTCAACATGTTAAGAAAGACAGCATGTATATTTACTCGAACATATCATGTTTAGGTATTTCTCTGAAGTTACAACACTGAAAAGCTGTTTCTGATGTGCATACCACGTAAATTGGAGATGGACAATGACGAAATAGGGCATAATTTTATTTCCTATGGCCATGTCCAATCCTCGTTTTATGATTTGTGTATCAACTGAAATTGTATCATATGTGGCTCCGTCATTCTGCGTATAATGGTGCAAAACTGGGTAGAATACTGGCTCAGCATCCAGCAAAGAGGAATGCTTGCTCTTTGTTACCATGGGAATGATAACAATGGTAAATTGAGTGAACAGTTAATTGCAGAGGCCTTGTCCCAGTGACACCATGCAAAATGACAAGCTCTCTATTTATTCATCTCTCAGCTTCGGATCGCATAAAAGTAGTGTGATATTCTGATAAGTGATTTATAACATAACAGTCTGTGCATTTATTGAGTCCAGATAGATGGTCACTTTTCAAGCTTCCTGTCACCCAACACCCCACTGAAGATGCAAGAGATGTCTGTTTGGAACACCCACCCACCACATGCTGCTCTGGCATTTTAAGTTAAAAGAGACCTATCACCCATTCATGCTGTCACTTTATCAAAAAGTGTCCATGCTTCGAAGAGGGTATAGATTTGGACTGGAGTGGGTTAAATTTCCATGATACAAGTGGTCAAATTTAAATAATGGAACAGTCCATTTTATCAGAAGTAATGGGGGCTTAGGATAAAATGATAAAATAAAACATTTTCTTTAATCACATAGGTTATGCCAAGTTTCACACTTATCAATATTAGTATTGAAAAAAATAGAATTGAGCATTCTTGGGCAAATTGTACACTTTTTATCAAAATAGAAAGGGCCCTACATCCTAAATCTGTAATTGGGGGGGGGGGGGGGGTTCCTTCCTTTTGGGCTGGGTGGTGGACACACTATCCCACCACCCCGATTGTATTATGGATCTGTATGCTTTGGCAGTGCATTTGCAAAACTATACTAACGGACTGTAAAAGTATCCAGCGCTGTAACCATTCGGCCACACCAAGTCAGGTGTTGATAGCGTCGTTTTAGATGTAATACTAGGCAAAGTTCCTTTCTGTTTCTTTTTCTTTATTATCCATATTTCTGAGTCAATTGTTTGAATACTTCCATGAAAGTTTTGCCTTATTGTTTCTGAGTGCACTGTCTGGTTGTCGCTAACACATGATGACAAATTTAGACTATTTCATAATAACCTGTGCATCCCGGCCGTTGTGGATATGGTCCCCACTGCTTTGAACGGTCCAGAAACCACACTGTCCCAGTTTTCGGGGTCTCTCCAGAACAGGTTGTGTGCAAATGTGAATCAGGAAATTTTTGTTCGATTAAAAGTAGTAACTGGCCCAATGTTTTTGCGATAATATGGTAGAGCAATAACTCTGCGTTCTCATTGACCGCCATGTGGCGCTGCGGACAGCTTTCATCCAGGTATTCAATAGCAGGTCAACCTGAGTAGCGTCACGTACTATGATGTGTTAACGCATGGTGCAAACTGAGCGTTTTTCTTGGCGAATGAAATTACCAAGTGTAACTCATAATCATGATAATGTTATCATTGATAAATACTTTTTGTAGAAAGTAATGCAATCAAAGAATCAACAGAATACACATTGTTGTGGAGTTAATCACATTTGATTTTAATTTTAATTTAACTATAACGCTATCTGCCGACCCCCCCCCCCACCCACCCACCGTCACATACAGTAACACTGTAAAACTTGGGAATTCATCTACAGTAACATATTCTGATAAGGCTGTCCACTTGTCTTTATATTTGACACAAAGACAACACACCCGGCAAATAAAATACAGTTGACTTCTTAAAATGCGATGACCAATGTTGTTTTATCCTACTCGATCCTCCATTATCGCCCGCGATGAACCGGGTCACATTAAATCCTTGCAACAGGAGTCTTACGAAATCCTTGTGCTGTTGAGTCCATATTATGTGCTATGTCGATAATTTGTTATATGTGATCATTGCATTATCTTAATAACTGTCGAAGAATATTCTTTATTATTGCGTTTATTTCGACCATTCACATAGTCGAGTGGCGCTAGGCAGCTAGTAGGCAGGAATGTAACAAGCAGAATGCGGTTCTCGGTCACCGCGGTACAAATGGATTTTTCACTTTTTTAACACAACATACGAACAAATGCATTCACGCTCTGCTATAATACAATCTTATCTTTAGTGTGTGTAAAATTCATTGGCAGATATTACTTGAAAAGGAACATTTTTGGCACTTTGATTGCCGATATGTACAATGTTATCACAGTGTTTGCTAATCTGCCGAGACCAATGTTTTCCCGCAGGCGAGTACCCGGATGAAAGCGATGACTCGCGCCGTGTAGTGGAGGTTTCTGGAAACTTAAGAAACTGCCGTTCCCTATTTGCTTAAATGAGCTGGACCAAGGGGTCGTTTAGCAGACGCAAGGGGCGAAAATCTTTTTCCCAAAGGCGTATTAAAGTACAAGGCTTTTCGGACGATCCTAAACGATGTGGATAGGCCTTCAGGAGTACACATCCTCTCAGGACGTACCTATTGTGCAAGGAAATGTTAATTGTTATACCTCAGGGAGAAAATCTGTCCTTTTAATTAGTTGGGGGTTCGACATATTTTCTCATCCCATTTTTGTAAACTTCCAAGCCTTCTGATTGCCCCATACCTATAAAATGCTGGCTGTTCCATCCTACAAGCCGTGCATAATGTGTGTTATCCATGTGGATTTCATATTAGTGTGGAAATACGGCACCTCGCTACCTAGCGGCAGAGAAAGCTACGACAAAGAAGACAGCATAGAGCAGACAAAAGCTGCTAGCAAAATAGTGGAAGGAAAGAAAAACACAGGCGAACGACGCAGTAACACTTTTTCAACAAAAGTGTCGTTTTCATCTTCTTGTTGTTATGATTCAATTTGTCATGTAATTTCAAAAAAGTGGGTGAATTCGTTACCTACTGGTTGGGTCATACAGCGGTCATCTCCCACTGAGGGAACTCAGAACCAGTTCCCTTCTTGGGAGATGCTAGCTGTATTACCAGTCAACCAGTCTGTAACTTATTATATCTACCTCTGTGAACGTACTGCGGCCCTGTACGTCACAGTAGATGGCGTTGTAACCTTGATCAACACAGAAACCAAGCACATGGGAACTAGGGTCGAGTTGGTTTAAACATATTTTATTAAATCAATTGGGAAACAGGACACATTCCTATATCGATCCCTCTTGAAAACGGAAGAGGACAAATGAAACGCTTGACAACATGTATAGGACGAGTGCAAAGAGGAACGCTACTACAGTGACTGGTACAGACAGAGATCTTCCCCTGGTTCTTATTTAGAAAAGACTTGACAGTATGCCACCAGCCTTTTCCATGTTGCGTATTGTTGACGAACCCGTCAAGACGTTTACAATAATTTTGTTCGGCCAATCTCAAATCTTCAATATGTTAAGCAACTGCCTAAAATATGACCACAAAAATGAATTCTTTTCAGCTCTTTTATGAATGCGATACACTTTCCGCTTAGTGGCACGAAGAGTATCTGTATACCACGGAGAATCATTAGGTCTAATCGTTACACTATCATTTGGAATGGTCCCTTTTGCTATCGTAAGAAAGGAATTTGTCCATTTGCAGCATCGCACGTTAATATCGTCCGAGTCGAAGCAGGAACCGCAATCATAATGGTGTCATTTTTCCCTAAATGTTCCGAAATTAGCTCAATCATAGTTCCAAACAAATCTTTTAAAACATGGACTATTCTTTCGTCTAAATAACAAATTTTCACCAATTACTGAATGGTCACAGTTTGCCAGAGGAGGAGAAACCATGATGTCAGAAATGTAATCAGGAATATTTGTAATAATTTGGTCAAGACTGGTTGAGAATGTTTCTGTAATCCTAGTTGGTTCATTATTATGGATATTTAGGCTATTAATTGTACAAACATGTCAGTTTCCTACCATGGTTTGTGCAGGGATCACCCATTATTACCATTTTGTCTATACCAGAATTCCTTGCCAGATCTAGACTATCCTGGAAAAGGTCCCAGAAACTAACGTTTGCATTCGGTGGTCTAAAAACTACACAAAACAAAAATTTATTATTGTGTAAACGAACTTTTACCCACAGTAACTCGATGCTTTGGTTCTCAAAGTGAGCTCGTCTTTTTGTTACCAGTGATCGTGAGGCGTAAAGAGCTATGACACCACCTACATGAGTAAGTCGATCAGGTCTTATAATAGGGGGAAAACCCTGGTAGATCTAAATTACAGTCCGGCGTTGTTGGAGAGAGAAAGGTTTCAGAAAGGGCAATACTATAAGAATCATCAATTAATGATGTTTTAATTCATGGTAGTTTGTCTTCTGACAAACTACGAATGCTAGCATGGCAAAAGGTCAGATCTACAAAGGAGCTAGTGTGGCCCGGGTTTGGTTGTACATCACCACAGATGAAGAAAAGTATTGCAGTTACATACAACAGAAAGTCGATCATATCATCAAAACATCTATGGTACAGAAGAATAGTGTATTGCATAGCCAGATACACGTGACCGGGTTGGCGTGCAATAGTTGCAGATAGACAGTAAACGTTTGGTATTTGAAATAACAACAGGGCAACCAATATAAAACAGCATATGACAAAGTGAAATGTTCTAGAAAGGTGCTTGATAAAACCAAGGGTCAAGTTTAAGACACAAATTGGAGATATCACTTGTATAGCCTGTTAGCATGGTTGGACAGGACAGGACACATTGTAATACATGTTGGCTCATGTCCTTACACAAGATTAAACAATGTCTGCTTGAGAATGCAGGAGTGGGATGAAAATAAAGAGGAAAGTGCAAATAATTGTCAGGTGAAAAATAATAATATCGTAACTAGTGACAAAGATGCCACATTCGAGTCACTGATTAGTTACTGCAACAGACTGAGGTTGTCAAAATACGCCTCGGATCTCACTTCAACGCGTTTAGATCTACCCTCAGTGGTATGCTTCAATGTAATCATGACCCTGCCATCCTTCGTGTGACAGTCCTCGATTTTTTTGCTATTTTTTAGTTGTCTGACCTTATAAAATAGGTGGTTCCACCATTTCGTCAGGTCTTCAGACACAAAAACGTTTGTGTCCTTTAGCTGATGTTTAGCACCGTAAACAAGAGCACGGGTGCGGTAACTAGCTACGTGGACTAGACTCTGCCTTGGTGACACGGTGGAGGGTCAGCCAGAGCGGTGGAACCTTTGAATGTCTGCAACCTGTAGGTTTAAACCCATGCTTTGGTTATTTTTTTGTCAGCACCAATGTGTCGGTGTTCTTGTCCTTCGCTTCTGGTAAACCAGAAAAGCAGAGGCTCATACGGCGTCTGTACTGCTCTAAGTCATCTGCTCTCAGCTTGTAAAGATTTGGAGTAAATTTTGTGAAAAGGTTATGTTAATTATAAAGAAAATATATCTTACGAAAATTGAGCTTCCAAATAAAGTTACCTAAAGGTTTAATATTGATAAAGCTGAGCTTCCAGTAAATGTTAGAACTAGTCTGTGCCAGGATACAACAGATTATTTTGCAGCCAAAGACGCAAGTAAATAAAAGGAATAATTAAAGTGCTGTTTCATAAACATGGATTAGCACCAGACTCTCCTCTGCCATATGTCAAAATATCATTTAGTGGTAGAGGGCCATCAAAAGGTCATTAATTACAGTTACTCTATGACGATACATTGGCGACTGAAAGTCTTAGAAGTGAGGGTGTTTACTGACAGATACTAATAAGTTTGTGGTCATTGAAACTTCATTAGCTTGTTTGTGCAACTGGCCTTTCTTCAAGTTAATAAAACCGGTGTACTAAGTGAATAAACGAGTCTTTACCATCAAAACAAGAGTTGGGTCGTTCATAGCAGCTCCCACTGCTTCTGCAGGTTGTGAAGGATGCACGAACTTAAGTCTTAGAACAGTGAATCTCTGACGCAGGTCAGCCCGTGTACGTACAAGCCTGAAATTACAAGACAATAGTAAAGGGACGGAAGAACTTTACAAGCTGAATGTCTTCAATGTATTCGCCCATTTCGGCTAATTGTTGCTCTTTACGATCATTTTCTGACTCCAAATGACTCATGCGTTCCTGCAGGCGATCGACTTTTTCCGCCAGTGCAGTATCCTTGTCAGTAAGAGCTACAGACTGTTTGGCGACTTCTTCTGAAACAGTATCCTGTACAAAAAAACAGCAAGGACTCGTATTTGAGCTTCAACAACGTCGGGATGGACGACAGCATAGAGCAGAGCCTTAGCTAACTCGCGGGGAAGTACTCGTGCGAACTCTGGAGCCAATATAGGGTTAATATCGCCCCCCCCCCCATGAAGGTGACTGGATTGGCTGTATGTTACCTTCCCCTTTGCCAGTATTGCATCGCGATTTCTTGGGTTGAGGCTCTTCCGACGGACTTTTTATCGGACTTTTCATCTCTTCAGGGGGTCAATCACCAGAATGAGCACTATCCTCCATATCTTATGTTTCCTTTGGATCATAAGCAGTATTCAAAGAGGTTCAAATGAAGGAACCCAGATCTGTATCACTCATATTATTGTTATGTAATCAAGCAATCCACGTTGCAACCATTCTGTCCTAAACAACTCCAACCACCTGCCTTCAGGTAATGGCAAAATATGGCAATTTTCCTTCAAAAATTGTCCTTCAGCAATCCCAGGACGTTAATGAACACATATGTGTATTTTCAACGGCGGTAACGTGGAATTATTTTCGACAATTTTAATAGAACCCATCGAATCTTCTCAAGTCAGAACAGCGCCATCTGTGAACATCTCAACAACAGGGTCGAGTTCGCTATCTAATTGAACTCGGATAAATTTTGACCAACTCCACCCAATGCGCAACCGAACTCAAATTGGTCTGACCTAGTTTGGTCAAAATTACGTCACCGTGACTAACAAATTCTGCCAGTGACCCAGAGCGTTGTCAAAATTATACAGGGCGGTTAAAACATGGCGACCGTGAAAAAGTATGAGTAAAGCTGCACGTATATCCCATGCCCTGGAATCAAGGAATCCAGAATGGCTGAGATGCTTTTTAAAATTATCGTTAGAAACATATAAATTAGATTTTTTCCAGGAAATAGACTTGAAAAAGTCTTTAAGATGCTATCAAATTTTTAAACAGTCCTCTTTCGGTGAAAGTTATCTGACTGTTTAACTTTAATGCAAATAACTAATTAAAATGTTTGGCCCGCACTGGGTATCTGGGTATCGGGGAAGATCTGGAAAGATGGGGTTGATCAGACGGGAGATCTCCTTTATGTAAAGGTAGTAGAGAAGATTTATTACATTTTCTATTTGTCTGCCCAGCACTACATGATGTCAGGTTACAGGCGTATAGAAATGTGGAAGCCAACTCTCTGAATGAGATTGTAAACAGGCATGGCAGCATTTTTCCGCCTCCTCGCTGAAAAATAAGGTATGTTGGTTCCTTGGCGAGCACGCATATGATCTCAGACAGGACATTGGTGAATTATTTGACCAAACATGTAAAACATATTTGGTTGAGGCTTGGCATTACAGGAGACAGTCACTGAATGACTTCTCGGAATGACAGAGTGATCCTTCAACATGTACCTCTTGTAAATAGACCTCCTTCAATATATCTACAGTATATAATTTTGTAGGGGAGTTCGGTAACGCCACAAAATAGCACGTGATGGTGCTCTCCTGACTTAAAACTTACAGATGGAGTCAAAGCAACCGAGCCGGGGTACGCTGCGGCGTATTTGTTACGCGGCTCCTGTCTTCCACTGCCAAGGGAGTCACTTGTATGTTTCCATAGCTGGTCCTTGCAGGTAGGTTCACATCACATTTTGTTTCCACACTGTACAGGTGCGCCGTTCAAAGTCGTTTCGGAGTTGTAGAAGCAAGTCGTAGCCATACATGTAGGTACGGGTTAACTATTTAACCACTCATGACAGAGACTCCAAGCTAGTCTGAGATAAAAGTCGGACATCTCCCTCCTGCATGTACTGAAAAATGTGAGGGCAAGCACCCAAGGCGATAAGCATAGCTAGGGGGTCTAGGGACATGCTCCCCGGTACTGATAATGAAATTTGCACCTTCATTTCCTAAATTTTGAACTAATTAAGGCACCATCAGAGATATTTTCAGTCAGTGAAAATAATCCTCCAACTGCTCGGACAGTTAACAAAAGTAAGCCATATATATGTGTTTTTATGGTAATCAACTTTATCATATATGTATGAGCAAAATAGTACAACTTTACAGCTACCGATGGAATAATGATTTTTTTTTTAAATTTTACAAACAGTGGGAGACATTTTAACGAAAACGGAAGAGTGGAAGACTTTGAAAAAAAGTAAGAGATTGTGGGAAATCTGGAGGCTCTGTCATGGTATGCTTTAGCGCAATGATTAATAGTCTGTGTAGAAATTGGATGATATATTTTCTGGCAATCACAGATACAATTACCTCTCTCTCATACGTATGAAATGTATGTGGTTGAAGATCGCCACCATACTAACAGTAATGTGAGGTCCAGGTATTTGAAATGTTCAGTCTTTAAAATGTCCTACACATTCATATTCACTCGGCTCAAATACAAGCGGCCACCATGATGTGTCGCTGTTCACAAATAAAGTCGAAAAATTAACAGGCGTACAAAGTTTGCATACTACATTCCCTTATTTTCTTTAAAGATGGTGTAACTTTAAGATGGAATTGGACAAACGGGGGAAGAGTAAATATGCATGACTTTTGCAAGTATGGAAATCTGATCCAAAAACCAAAATAAAAGTTGTTTTATTGATAGACTGAATCATGACTACGTACCTTCAGTATATATTTCAATTTCACGTGTCTTCTCACATTCCGTTTGAGAACCGCCCAAATAAAACCCAATGTAAACATCTTTTTTGGGGACATAGTTTGCTGAATCGAAGGGGCTAAAACAAAACCAAGGCTAAGTCCATATTTCATCATTTTGACAAAAAAAGGCAAAAACTAACCTTAAAAAAGTAGACATACACCATAATTTCGAGCCATAAATGGTAAGATATGTTTGAAGTTGCGTTATTTCAGTAAATTGTGTGCTGTGTTTGTACATAGAAGAATAGAAAAATATCAATTTAATGAATTTGTGGGTGTGTGGTAGTGCAAAAAAAAAAGAAAGAAAGAAAGGCTAAGTCCATCGGAATCGACCTAGCCTTGCCTTTACATTCAGTAAAAAGTTTCAAGGTTGTAATGCGTGATTATAAGAATATGATAAGCACTGAGGAATGCTTCATTTGTAGAAAACAATGATGCTTAGGCCCAGTCTCGTTATTTACAACAAATAATGTGATTCTGAGGTAATTAAGCAATTTAAAATATATTGTTTCTACTATGAAACCTTGCAATGGCAATTGCGCCAATTTTGAATTTCCATTAACATCTCATCATGTTCTAGTACTCCATTTCGTAAATTGTTACATTGTTTATAGGTTAATTACCAAAGAATGCATCTTTATAGAAAATCATAAGGCCGAGGACCTGAAGTACGGTACTTCCATAGCACCACATTATTCATAGAAAATAATCGATGAATTGAAACAATAAGGTGATATAACAAATGGATTTTAATTTCAAATCAAGGAGGCAGCATTGACTTTTGTTCAGTGAAACTGTTGTTAACAAAAATTATTTTGAAGGACAATAATGAGATGGAGGTTCATTGTTGTGAATCTGCTAACATAAACCTATGGTTGTTGGTGCTTGAATGAAAGATCTTTGCATGAGGAATGTGAATACGATATTATAAAGTGATATAAATAAATGCGATTGCAATCGAATTTAGCATTAAAAGAGTCAATATGTTAAAGTGAGGTGTTTGAAATTACCCCCCAAAAGCGTTACGTAATATGTGAACACCCCCCCTCCCCCCGCCCGGCAAAACCATGTAATGGACAGATGGATATTGTATAGTTTAGGCCTGCAGTTTTCCTGAACACCAGTGAGCTTGGCAAACTGTGAGGGTTGTTCATCAACTTTATTCAGAATAATTAGTTTCTAGTTTGATGTTAACTTTCCCCAACCTCAGCAAGACCAGTGCTTGCCCAAGGATATGCAGATCCTTTAATCATGTTAATTCCAGTTTTGAAACAATGGAAAATGTGTTAGGGTAAAAATAAGGTTAAGTCCACTCAGCCTTTCTTTTTATAATATTGTTTTTTTTTTTTTTTTTTTGTTTTTTTTTTTTTGCTCTACTATTGCTGCAGGTAAGTGTTACGAGGTGAGGCTATTCGATGCAGGTATTTCAGCTGCACGCGCCAAAACCACAACCTTGAAACATACAGGTGTAATTATTGTAGAGGGAATATGAATCTTAATCTGGAAACGGGCAATAGACTGATATATGAACACACAACGGACAAAATGCAGTTTTAGATCTCAATACATTTTAATACTGCACATTAACAGATGATACACAGAATATGGATAGTTGTCCCGACGTACTCGTCAATGGTCGTCTAGCCTTGGTGTGGATGGTATTATTTACAATGTACTTATAATATCACAGCAATAATCCTAGTTCACAGTCACCAAGTAGCACTTTTAACACACACTCTACGAGTGTCGAGTCCAACTTTTCACAAATTTCCAGACGAGAGCTCTGCGTCGGCTGAGGTTAAGCTGTTGACCGGTCTTGCGTACAGGAGTCGCCTCCCACGTAATGACTGCAAGTTTTGTTTCAAACAGAAACTCCCACCGCAGTGAGAAAAAGATTAGTACGGAAACGCTCACAGACAAACCCCATCGAGTCTACAGTCTAATGCAATTTCACGTTACTTAAGTATCAATCAAGATACCAAAAACCCGCGGAAAACCTGTGTCTCTAAAGGTGCACAATAACATTTACAATGTGTCTCTTCAAGGTGAGCACAAACCTAATACTGTATAATTCTGACTGGGCGTCGGTGCACTCGACCACCACAGCTCTATACCGAACTCTATCTATTGATGTCCGTCTTACACGAAACACCTAGAGAACCATGTATTAATTAACAGTAATTCACTTGCAGGAACCAGATGAACCGCACACCACCCTCTATTGAACCCAAACATTACATATCAAACACCGCGTAAGAAATGCATGTTTTGACGTCTAAATCAACACGGGGCAAAAGTGCTTTTGGAATAATATACAGTCACTCCGTAATTTACGTGAGTTATGTCCCTAAATGCTTACACTCGCTTCCGTAAATCAATACGCCAAGTTTATGTGCCTCACATAATCACAATCCGCTCCGTAATACGAAAGATCTTGTGTTTTATAAACTATTGAAATAAACACACGCTCCGTTCACATACGCGAGTCTCTGTGTTATTTTACACACTGATGATGGAAAAGAACTTACAGGATGAAATTACATTAATTTATGAGATCTACAATTTTTGAATATATACAGCAAACCAAAACGCCTAGGCACAAACACACAACTTACTGCTCAAACCATGATACAAACCAAATTAAACCGATGGAAAAGTAGACATCTCGTCCTGGTCCATCCTACGCCCCGCCTGGGCGGAGACCAACCTTCATACACACGGCCGGAATGCGTGCTGGCAGTAGGATCACCAGGTCAGTTTAATTTTACTCTGGCCAAACCGGTCAAGATATAGTCGTCCTAGGGCGAGTTGGAATCTCCCACCAGCTGGTTCATTGGTCAAATAAGGGGTCGGAGAATATTACCGCATGATTACCCACGCATGCATGCAAGGATTCATTTTTACACGGGGAAGGGTCGCTCGCTTGTAACATTAGTTTAAATAGACATGTATTAGCTCTAGAAAAAAAGTAATAATTAATTATGATACTAAAATACTTTTATCACCAAAAATTATTATGAATCTATTCTCCAAAATTCACCTGGTTTCAAGGACCTGTCTCACTGGATGATCAAAACAGTCCGTCCTGTGTCAGTGAGAGAACAGGGTTAAGTCCCAAATGGACTTAACCTCGTTTTCATGCCGAATTAAATGGCCTCTTGCCCCCCCCCCCCCACAAAAAGAAAAGAAAAAAAAAAAAGAAAAGAAAAGAAATTTGTATAAACTAGTATTATAAAAAGAAAGAGGGCTATTTTCCGCAACATGTGGTGCCTTAAATGCGAAATACCCCAAAATGTGACTTAGCCCTGGTCTTGTTCTGACCCCTTTATTAATAGTTGTGTAAGTTAGCAGTTACGTAATTAGGTTGAGATTTTGAAAGAAACCAAGAGCAGACATCAACTTAAAAATAATATATATCGTATTTTGTTTCTCTGCATTTCATTTCATTTTAAGGGACCTGGCTACAGAGTAGTCCCCTTATTGCTCATTTGGTAAAAAGATAAAAACGAAGTAGATGGTAAGGGACCGCAAAATACATGTGGTCAGCACATTTGTTTGTAACATTTACAAGTGCATCTTACTAATAATATGTTTTGAGTGATAGGAAAACACCGTATTTCACTCCTACCCATGAGAGATTCTATTTATTCCTTGTTTAATTGGGTATTAACTGCAGAAATTATGCTATGTAGGCCAGGCTTACTTTTATTGCCAATCGGATTTGTTTACACTGACAGTTGTCCTACTGTGTCACGTGTGACGTACATGTACATGTGATGGAACGTCGCCACGCATATTTGATTTTGTGTCCGTGTTCATGAACAACATCATTGTTCCTGGCCTGTCATAATTGAATTTTCTCAATATTTCGGTCATGTGACTAGAATGGAATATGATTTGTGGTTTTATACCCCATAAAACCACATTTAACTCCCCAGGATAGAACAAATAGTACGCATTTTCCTTGTCCTAGTTGCAGTGTCCATTGTTGTCCCTCCTCATACCGTCACACACCACTTGATTTGGGAGCACATTTCTTGCTCAGAGTCCTGCAAAAAGTCAGTTGCTAACACGTGTTTTATCTCTTGTCAGTTTGACACACCTTTCATTCAAACTACAGGTTGAAGCTGTCCGAAAAGAGTACTTACAGTGAACTGTTCTCCGGTGAGTGGGTTGGACACTCAGCATACATGTATATTATATCCAATGACAGATTGGTCGCTTCTCCATATGCTCAGCTGGTTGGATAAGTCAGCAGGGCTATATATATACTCTTCTCCCACCAAAGAATGATTTACAAGCGATATTAAACTCCAGTCACACAAACTATAAAGTGCTGGTCCTTATAACATTTCACATGAGTACACGAGATCAACGTTGACGCGTTTAATGCAAATAGTAGAATGAGATCAATACTTGTCAATATCGTAATTGGAAAACCAGTTCTAGCACAAACCCGCCCTAATCTTAACAAGCCCATCAGCATGAACATCACCAGATATGACATTGTATTGTGCTTGTCGTATTGACGAGAGAAATGTCCATAGCCACGAATTTCCCGCTAAGATTGTCAAGACTATGTAATATATTAACGGTTATCTGCGCCTGTGTTAACGCATGGTTTTTGGGGGGTTTTTTGTGTGTGTCTTGGTGTTGCCTTTCCTATCGTTCTAGCGTTTACCAATATACAAGGTATATGCACGAGGCTTAACAGAGCCACAGTTTTTTCTCAAACGGCAAACACGGGCCGAGCCATCTGTCAAGTTCAGTCCCATTTACTATTGTTTGAAAATGAACATCTTAATCGTGATTAAAAGAAATCTTTTCCTAAAGCGGTCCATCAAGATAAATGCAACTAAGAAAAAAAAATCGTGCAAGGACCGGAACAGGCCAATGACTGCCATGCTTTTCTGGATTTCGAGGTGGCTTCTCCATCGTATACCAATATCAATTAAAGCCGTATTTATTACATTTATGGTTGCAGAATATAAAGGATTTACTCTTACGCCAGAAAATCAGTAAACAGGTTCACTACTGACGGCCTGGTTTGTTCACAGATTCAACATAGTACGTATGTTCTGTTTGATTTCATTGGTGGAACAGGAATTCCGTAAGATGTTTTGCGTCTTCAAGACGGCATACACAAGACACAAGTAAAACCGGAAGTACTGTTGCTGACACCTCAGCAACCAATCAGGCTCAAAGTTAGGCATCCTTAAGACCAACTGTCATAAATAATTGATGAAGCTACATTCAATATTTTTAGATACTGTGTTACGCCGTTTTTCTTTAATGCAGTACCGTGACCTCAATATGTGAGCTAGCGACCTATTTTGCGATAGGCACCTGAAACACTCAATAGCCCCCTGTGATAAAAATGTGGTCTCTGTAAATTGAGTATTTCTGGAGATATGGGGTTAACAAAGCATGGACGGACGGACGAACAGACAGACACGTAGATGACGACAATACCCCTCTGGCCTAGAAGGCCAAGGGGAAAAAAATAATTCCAGTGCACGCATTCAGATAGGAGTTGGGAACATATAATGAGACCATGTGCGATAGTATAGCCCGCCAAACTAGCTTTGGAAAGCATATCGATGGTTTGGGCTGACTTGTCTGGGTAAGGCGTTTACACAAACTATCTCTCCATGCTTTAGCCAATTTCTTGTCAGTATTTATGTCTATTCTGCACGACAGCAACATACATTTCCTTGGCTTGATACTCGCGATACCTTATATGTGATTGTAGACGTGTGCAATTACGCAAGTCTACCAGGTATGTATACACCGACCGTTCGATACCATTGGGTCTCTTTGATCCCACTCAAACAGAATACTGATGCCAAAGATGGGAGGTTTCATTCTAGTCACTGCCAATTTCCACCGCATGAAATGCGATTCGACTTGAAATGGCTTTTTTTACTAGATTTATAATATCTTTAGACCGATCTTTCGTCGAAGTAAGAGAGAGCCTCGTGTTACATAAGACTGCAGAATCTATGAAGTTGATCCACACCAACAGCACATTACACCCAATGCACGCTGAGGAAAGCTGTTTACACAGCCAAAGCCTCATGAATACCGATAGAATTAAATTTGCAATATAATATTCACTGGCGGTACGAAAGGATACATACGGATTTAAACAGTACTGTATACGTATTTTTGTTAAACAAACAGGTAACCACAAACTAAAACTGTAAATGCATGCATATTTGTGTAACACTGGAACTGTTCTGTATGGCCTCGTGGTACTTACAAGTTCATTTGTAAAAATACAGTAATGGGTGATCTGAGTATTTGGCACAGGCGATGATTTCATGAAGCTACATCATGATAGGCTGAAGAGGATGAGGAGATTGTGAACCTTTTCATTCCGGATTGCAAACGTGGCAATGTGAAGAAACACGGGGAGGCGTGATCTAGTTGTAAAAATCGGAATATTTTTTGTTTGTTTATGCCTGCTTTGCCTACATCAATGACCCGTGAACCTCACTCTATATATTTTACATAAATTTCCCGCGCAGTGCAATGAAAACAAGCGTCTTATCTGCCACCAATGCTTTGACAATAAGGAGTGTTGGTGAAAGACGTTAACTTTTTTAGCGTCGTTGGCACTTTTGCTTAACAAAGAACACAGTGTTACGAGACCACCCAGCATGGTCTGGCAATTGAATATAAATGCATATATCTTCTTGTACATTTTGTCCGCCGTGTACCCCAACGCTGGCGACAAGCGACAGATAACAACAGAAATAATGACCAATTGACCAGATGAAAAATTAAAAATAACCTTTGTTACCACTTACATTTGGTGCAATTAACAACACGTAACATTGGAAAAGAAGCTAGATGATCCAAGATGCGCACAAAACTAGAAGGACCGTTTAGTTTTACCTAGAAACTGTATTTAAAATATAGCTTGTCACATGCATGCTGAATATAAACAACTCGCATTATGCCAACTTTAGGGATCGTTATTCCAAAATCGAAAAGATATGTTTCATTTCCTCAACACAGTTCTTTCCTTTTCTCATCATCTTAAGAGGTAGTGACGATTTAAATTGTTTGCACCTGGCTGTCAGTGTTTTCAGCCAAGGTCAGGGAAGGTGCATATTTTCTTTCTGTCTGGCATTGCAGAGATTCTATCACATTAGCCACTTTTTACTATAACTGTCCAAAATTAATGATCGATAATCTGAGATAAAATGAATCATACACTTATTTGATTCACAGGGAACATAATGTGACCTACTGGACCTGAAAATTTAGAAAGAGATTATATCTTGTTGATATGTCAACAAATACGTGGCACATGTTCTTTTAGACTTAGAACACAGGGTAAAACCAAGATGTGTGTGAAAATGCCATCTAGAATTTGATTTTTGTTTGTACAGATCACGAAAATGCTAATTCTTTTGGGTCGAAGATGCAAGGCAAACGTTTGCTGAATTAAAACGTATTTTCTAAACTTGTTTCCCACTATTTTATACGATTAAGATTTTAATCCAGTCAAAACGTCACACCCTGTGAAATTTCGGATAACATGTAGACAACAGGTCGTCGGCTTATTGCCTGTAACGCAAGTAATATAAATCACCTCCATCAAAAATTGCATATACTAGTACTTACCACAGGGATTGCATGTTCCAAGGTACACGTATATCTCGAATACCACCACCTCCATCGAGAATTGTAATTAAATGAGTACAATTTAAATTTGATCAAAATCACCTAAAATGCAGTATATAAATAAATACACACATATATACTAAAGTGTGAACAAGGGAGAACAAGTTCAAAAGTACATACGGTCATAACGTATTGACGTACGCTGGCACTCAGTGTGTACCCTGTGCTCCACTAGACATGGCTCCACACAATATTGACAAGTGGTTTTATTTTGGACACACGTTTTACTTTTCCAATCTACTAGTCCTAAGATTTTTGCATGCAAACTTTTTGTATAACTTTTTCACCATCGCTCTATTTTTCAACTCTTTATGTGCCAACTGCGAATAAAGTCGAGCCACTTAAAATGAACAGCTCTAAAAATTATAAGGATGCTTGATTCTTGTTCCTTCCAAAGACTTTTCTTTCAAATAGCGAAGTATGTCTGAAATTTCATAGAATGTACGAGACCAGCAACAGCTTTCCTCGGCGCCCTTTGGGCTCAATGCGCAGACAATTTACATCCGGGCTTTTGGGGTGTCACTTGCACTTCCGCGCACAATCTGAATGGCTGCAATTAAAACAAAGGACTATAATGATATGGTATGGTATAGTGTTGTATTGGTATAGTATGGTATGGCGTGGCCGTGGTGTGGCATGGCACGGTTCATAAATAATCGTAAAAGTAAACTTATTTTATTGTTATTGGTTTTGTTATTGTTATCATATGTTTGGTTGAACCATATTCTATTATATTCATTCAAAACGTACATATTTCTCATGTAATCCACCATTAGTAAAAAGCACTTTGCCCCATCTGAATCCTTCTCGCTGGGAAGAAAAGACAGTCGGCCAGGTGATCATGTAAGAGCTACAAAGAGAAGGCGGCACTCACTGTTACAAGATGGTTTTATTTTGGACACACGATACAGATGGTTCATAAGTGTTGTAATTTATATACTGAGTCGCTTACTTGTAAGTCGTTAAGTCCAATTTGCATTACCCTATACTAGATGGCTTCAAGCATTTTTTTTATCTTTTTTTTTTTTTTGCTGCTATAAAATCATGTTCTGTCGAAAAAAATCTTAAGATTGTCAGCAAAAGGGCATTTTTTAAAGGACTATACAATACAGATTTTAAAACAAACGGGGCCTAGGTAGATACTTCAGTGTGTAGGCTGGACCTGGGCACGATGGAAAGAGGAGAAGCAAAGAAATAATGATATGTATCTTTATTGTCTGAGCATTTCAGCGAGTCCTTAACTCCATTTTCGAAGAGGCGAGAATTCAGTCAGGAAGCTCCAAGACGCAAGTGAGCGAACCTAATAGAAAGACAGCGATTTCCACTATAAAGTAATTCAGAACATGAGACAGGTCTTTCAATAGCAGGAAGTAAATTAGATTTAAATTCCCTGAGTGTCGATACTTGCCGAAGGTTAAGAGGAAGTTTTTTCCACAATCTGACAGAAGAAGGGAAAAAAAGGACTTATTAAAGAGCTCAGGGCATGACCGAAAGTGACGTAGGTCGAGTCTGCGAGGAGCTTCGTACCTGGTAGTCTCCCAAGAGCTGAGGTAGCTAGGAGTAAGATTATTTACGAGTCGGTACATTATGGTTAATTTTGACGCTTCCCTGCATAAAGATAATTTGTGACATCCTAGTTCTTCATATAACTTTGCATTACTCATTGCACCAGTTATCTCTCGTCAGCCTCGAGCTGAACCTGCTCCAAGTTTATCTTGGTCATTTTCAGTGCATCCGCTCCATACTGGAATTGCATATTCCAATTTGGCCTAACGAATGAGATATAAATAGTTTCCAAGGTTTGTCTGTCAAGTTTGTATTATAGGCTCTTCGTGATATTAACCAATTTAGTGCCTTTATTTGTAATGTCACTAATGTGATCTGTGATCTGATCGCAACGTTACTCCAAGGTGCTTGTGTTGACACACATCATCACGGACTCGACCTTGAAATTGAGTAAGAAAATGGTGGGTAGTATTTGTTTTCTGAGCAATTAGCATGGAGTCAGTTTTCGCAGCATTGAAATTAACATGCCAATCCTTAGACCACGTTTGTAAGGAAAGAAGATCAGAATTGACAGTTTCGGAAGCTATAATCGGATTTTCTATGTCTGAGTTGAGAGTTGTGACATCCGCAAATAGCTTTATCTTGGAGTGAACCATGTCCACAATATCGTATATATATATATGCATATATATATATATATATATATATATATATATATATATATATATATATATATATATATATATATATATATATATGTGTGTGTGTGTGTGTGTGTGTGTGTGTGTATGTATTAAAAATAAGAGTGGTCCCAGAGAAAAACCTTGTGAGACACCAGCGTTGATTTTACCCCTGCTAGAACATTTGGCCTGGCTAATGAGACGCTGATAGCAACTGTCTGGGTAATTCAAAACCAGTCAAGTAGCTTTATGAGAGTAATGTGTTTTTTACTTGTAGTTGTATTCTAAATATTTGCTCCCATTGGCATCTAACTTATGTGCGTATACTTTCAACATTTTACACATTCTTCGACCCATATCAACACAGTTAGGGTTTCTGGCAGAATCTTTGTATATACAGCAGTATTAGGTGGTGGCTATTAAAATTCCTTTTGCATTTTGCAAAGTGAATATCCCGAGTCACTGTCACTTTGCCAAAACATTTTTTTTTTGACAAGGGTTACTTTATAAAAAGTCCGGTAAGTTTTAATAAATATTGATCTCAAAAGAAAGATAATAAAGTTATGCAAGCAAAGGTGTCTTCAATTCTAAATAAGTGCTTTGTTCTCCCACAGCGGGGGTTTATAGCCACCAAAGTCGAAAAAAGTCGAATTTGTAGTATTCCACTCTTTGGAAAGCTATAACTGAAGAAAAATTAAACCAATTAAAAATCTTATACACCTTTCCCCGCGTACTATAATTATCTTTCTGTTACAATTATAAAACTCGATAGAAATTTTACAAGTAATCCTTGTTATAAACTTTGTGTTTGGCGAAATGTATTTGTGTACTTCGGCCGATGATATTTCACCTCAAAACACCAGAGGCTCGTGAAACGCAAAACACAAAAAACGGGGGCATGGCATTGGTGTGACTCCTTAATCTTGCACACATGAAGCTTTTTCCGTAACAGTGCAGGTGAAACTTTAGAAATTTACAAACAAGCGAGGAACAGGTAGAGGGAAGTTTGAAAACGGAACTGGAAACAGAGAAAGCACGGTGAAACAAAGAGAGGGGGAGAAAGAAAGAAAGAAAGTAAAAGAAAAGGGGTGAAGAAAATGAGATGGAATAAAAAGGGACGTGCGCAGATTGTGATTACCTTTAAAGTTTTCTTGACTTGGGTGTGTATATTTATTGTCAATGATGAGTCTTTTCAAGGGTTTGTGTTTTCACTTGCGCAGAGCAGCTAAACGTATGTGGTTTTTTTGTACACGCCAAGAAAATATTTCCTGCAATTTCAAAACAAGCAAGTCAAAAATTATCAAAAAAATCTTTTGGAACGTATATACTGCACGTATGGTATCTATATCAGGCTTCCAATGAAAATTCGTGAAATCACCTCTGACAAATATACTTCAAAAAGTTATCATATAGGCAAATTTATACATGTGTGATATCTAATGATTCCAATGGATAGATATTATTTGAATTATCACCTGCACATTCTGTAATTTACTTACCAGTAGGCGAACGCCATCATTATAAATATAAATGCACTCGGTTTGTTTTGAAGTACGCATACGAAAAATATTTTGTGTGATGGAATCATGGCAGCTACCTGAGTACAAGTTGACCCCAGGAGTAACAACAAAGGGATAAACCTATGAGATTTAAGCAGTCAACAAAACGCCGGCGTGAATTTGGAGGCAGTTGTATCATCGGAGTGTTTGCCACGAGTAGAGCAAAGTAATTTAACCCTATGTTGGCAAGTGAAAAGTGCCTTTTAATTTGAACCCACATAAACTTTAATACAACGAGAGAAAAAAAAACCCCGCAGGTTTAGCTTTGTTGAAAGTTTTAATGTTCATCTTTTTTATCCACTACAAATCAGTGTGCTGGCCGCATTGTCAAAGCTTTCCATACCTTCTTATGTATATAAGACGAAGGCCTCACCATTGACACGCGCTGCAAGCGGTGTAGGGGATAGGAAAAGGGGGTCTGCATTATATGCACTTGGTAAGGGATCTGTTTCATGTGCCTGTGTGTAGGACAAAGTGTTCGATATACTCAATATGCTATAAAGATGTTGGAAAGTCCTCCATTGAAAAGATGAAAACATTGAATATCGGACGATCAACAAATATTGGGTACCCAATATTGAATGAATTCAAGCTGGCCAATCAGTCATACTATTTGTCTGTATTTTAACTGCCATGTAAAAAAAAAAAAAAAAAAAAAAAAAAAAAAACACACACAAAAAGAACAATATTTAAAATAAATGAAAAAAAAAAACAAAACCAAAACAATACAGAAAAAAACGAAGCAAAAAGAAAAACACAAAGAAGCAAACAAAAACAAAAAGAAAAAAAAAAACACTAACAAAATACAAAATAAAAAAAAATCGCAGGCACTCCCCCCCCCCCCTCGCTTTAGGTTCAATGGGACCCAAATAACTGTTGCACCAGCGGATGGAATAAATAAAGTACTCACTTTATTTGCACCATACACTCTGCTAAATCACCGTCATATGCTCTAAATATAAAAAAATGCGCTTTATAGTAAGGCTTCCATATCAGGTACCAACAACAAGGATTCCTTCGTAACTAAATAAAAAAAATCCTGCTAATCATCTTGAAAGTATAGATGTTTATTTTCAACACATAAATAAGTTTGTATAAATTACATATGTATAAATTACATATGTAAAACAAATTCTGGTTTGCGTCATAATTAAATACAGAGAACATGGACGGCATTAACTATGTCGCTGCATCAATTTTCATTCACCTCCTGCCGTTGTTAGACTCTGCAATCTAGTTAATTTTGCCCGAATTTTTTCCGAAAAATTGTGCTCTGCTCACTTCCGTTACAAGACGACGCACCCTGGGCAAAATGTTCTTTGTCTTTATATTTCAGACATCTTATAAATTCAAAATATATAATGTATATCACAAGTCTTGCAAGTGTCATCATTAAATACAGAGAACACGGACGGCAAAGAAAATATCGTTCTGTCATAGAGCAATAAACTTGTTTGTGGCTCCATGGTTCGATAAAGCTGAACTCTTTTACCTCTTGTCCTTCTTATGCAGTGCAATCCACAAGTTTCTGCCCCGTATCGTTCCCAGCAATGGAACATGTCACTCTTCGGTGGCACTGCAGGCATTTCCCCCAGCCACACCGATTTTCGGAGATGGGAACACCTGGGGATAAACAAATCCTGCTTCATTCATTCTTTGAAAATGCCATGTGACACAAGAATCACGTGCCGCCACCATGCAGAACAGTGAATGCAAATACCACATTGTATTCTGCTGGACTCCCGTTATGTGGCAATGCATTCCGGGCTACTTTGCAACAAATCTGCTTGAAGACAGTAACCTACTGTTTGGCCCGGCGTTCTCTCCGCCGGAGAGTATTGACGTTACACTTTGTGCCTGTAAATCCGGGTAAGCATTGACATCGGTAGTGACCTTGACCCCGTGGCTTGCCAATTTCCGGTATGCACTTCCCAGCATTTCTACAGAAGCACTTCTCCGTTAAAACATGGACACTGAGGAAGCGCCTTGCGCCACACGGGTCCTGTGCGGTGATGGTGAGCGGTTCTGTCATCCGATGGCGAGCTGCTTTGTAACTACAACATAGAATTAACACTCACATAGACTCATAGTCTTAACTAGCATTTGTCTTTGATTTTTTTTAAATGTTGCTAATGTTCTTTCAGCCAACTTATAAACAGCTAGCGCATTGAAAAGCGAACGCATCGTTAGTCATTATGTTATGGTGCACGCACACACACACACACACACACACACACACACACACACACATAGATGTTTGTATATACGCACATTTTTAATTATACACTCTAACAATGCCATCAGAGGAAACGGAGACAAAAGCCTTACAATTTTGTAGCCAAATGGGGAAGTAAAACTGTCGATGCTGCAAATCTGACAAGATTCTTTTGTAATTCATAAATTAGCCCTTTGCGAATTTGTTTATCCAACTCAAAAAGAAACATTAGCATTTGGTTTCTTCATAAATGGCACCAGCAGTCTCCGAGGCTAAAAAAATCTATCTATCTATCTATCTATCTATCTATCTATCTATCTATCTATCTATCTATCTATCTATCTATCTATCTATCTATCTATCTATCTATCTATCTATCTATCTATCTATCTATCTATCTATCTATCTATCTATCTATCTATCTATCTATCTATCTATCTATCTATCTATCTATCTATCTATCTATCTATCTATCTATCTATCTATCTATCTATCTATCTATCTATCTATTTTTCTAGATACATCCATGATGTACATATATATATATATATATATATATATATGCGTGTGTTTGTGTCTTTTTGTGTGTGTATGTCTATATGTGTGTGTAACATGCAATATACAATAGGTTGACTTAGCATGTAAATGGCAGTTTTCATTTTGCTACAAATGCTGCAAAATAATGCGTAATAAACCCGAGGTCACAAATTTAAACAAGCGACATAATACCATGACCACAAAGCGATAACATTATCATGTTGAGTGTTGTGCAGTTTGGCAGCTGGCTGCCAGTGACTTGTAGATTAAGGTGCTGTGCGGGTTTTTTTTTGGGGGGGGGGCACAGTTGTCATCAACATAATTATAATTTATATTGTTACCATCAACACTGTCACCATCATTTTCCTCGTCATCATTATCATCATCATCATCATCATCATCATCATCATCATCATCATCATCATCATCATCATCATGACCGTTCTCTTTGTAATCGCCATAACCTTCATCACGTTTTTATCACCATTACTGTTACAATCATCACCATTACTGTGACAATCATCATCATCATCACCATCATCATCATCATCATCATCATCATCATCATCATCATCATCATCATCATCATCATCATCATCATCGTCATCACCAGGACCTTCATCACGTTATTTCATGTCATTATCGTCACCACGACCATCTTTGTCACCATCACCACCAGGACCTTCATCATGATTTTTGTCATGTTCGTCATCCATATCATCATCACTTTGACCCTCCTCCTCCTCCTCCTCCTCCTCCTCCTCCTCCTCCTCATCATCATCATCATCATCATCATCATCCCTGATTGCTGCTTGATCTTCATTTACAGCTGACTCTGGCTTACCCAAGAGTTCATGTGGCACATACACACTTGCCAGCTGTGGGTGACACAGAATGATAATGTACTCCAGTGTTTGCAATGGAAATATATGGTACGGGTGGGATGGTAGAAGTACTTCAAAAAGGACAGAATTTTGTCCATTAAAAAGTTCCACAATTTCCACAAAACACGTTTACTGGACATTGAAAAAATGTTGGCATGGCATATATTTCTACATCTGACCCCAAACTGGTAACTTTGCCACCTGTGTTGCAAATCATTATCAAAATTGCCCGTGTATGGAGAGAAAGTATCTCTGTGACTCCTTGTTTCGAAACGAAGTGCTGAATGTAGTTCTTCCATTTGGAACAAGAAAATACGAACCGCCCAAGAGAAACAATTTGCTTCACCTGCAACCCGGAAAATAACTGTATCTCCTTTCAAATGGCATGGTGAAAATATATGCTTCTGGTCATGTTTTGTCTAACCAGCAGTGACTGGTACAGGGGTTAAACTGTATGACAAGAGATAGCTGCATGTCTGTAATTTCTGGTCGAAAAATGAACACACATCCATGATAAAGTTGTACAAGAATCAATGTATGGGAAACAAAAGTAAAATGAAATGTAGTGAAAGTTGTCAGATTTTATTTGTTAATAGTCTTGGACTATGCCATGTTCTTTGGTTATTTGAAGAATTACAAATTGCAAGAAAACGTCCTTCTCAAATTTAATACAGTTGTGGAAAATACAAAAATATCAATGAGAGGCTAATGCATATGGCTATTTCAGTTCTAAGACATGGGTGACAAAAGTAAACCTGGCCAGGCGGGCGTTCCTCAAGGCAGGGATAAGACCTAGATTCCACTGAAATCTATCCTTACAAAATAATTTTTATTAATAAAACACAAATATAGTACAGAGTTTACTGTTTGGTCTTGCCGTATATTAACTTGTGGCTTCTTAAATGCAGTGAATTCAGAATTTGTGAGCAACGTTGAAATCGTGCGTAGCTGTGAATGTGGTCAACGATCCGCCAACACCAAGTCTGAGCTGGCAACATGGCGTTTTGGAGCTCCTAAGGTATATAGTGCTAGCTGCGATCTTGATTGATTGATTGACTTTATTCAGGTTCATATACAGCAAAACTATAATATACAGTAAGGAACCTAGGATGGCACCAGAAAGTCTACTGACTTATTTCCATGGTGGTCCAAAGGGAAAAAAATAAAAATATAAAAACTGAATATGCAACTTGAGGTTAAGAAAACCTGACATAAACTCTATAAATAGATATTAAAACATTTGTACATAAACATATACATGTATATATAAAATAAAGATAAAATTTAGAATAAATATACAAAGTTTCTGAAAATAGACTTGTATCACAGGATTTTATGTACACCAGTCATATGTTTTGCCATTAATGAGTTAAGTAATAGTGTATAAATCCAGAAATTTGATGATCATTTCCGGAATAACTTAGTGGAAGGTATCAAGACGAGCGGCCAGGTAAAACTGGCCACATGTCTTGAATAACAGGAATATGTAAAAGGATGAGGAATTTTCAGTAATATATAAAAGCATCACTTTCCTCACTGAACACATTATTTGATAGATGCAGTTTAATGGTCTGTTTAAATGTTGTTAAATTCTCAATTTGTTTGAGATGTAAAGGAAGATCATTCTATTCCTTTATACCTGTGTAAATGAATGTGTTACGACCAGCGCCTTTTTTCATTAGTGGGGCTATGTATGACATTTGATTATTTCTACCTATGTAGCAATTATTTCGCAACAATTTTTCAAAGTTTTCCTGAAGGTATTCATGAGCTTTTTTATATATAATCCTATGCATATTGATCAATTTTATTTGTATGACTCTCTTGTCAACATTAAGCCATTTTAGTCTCCAAAGTTCATGACTTCCGATCTGTGATCTCGAATTTTTGAATCTGGCCATTTTGTTTTGGTGGGTTTGCACTTTTGTTTTATATTTTTGGAATACTGAGGAATACCATATAGAACAAGCATAATCATAATGGCATTGTATCAATGCCGAACATAATAGCTTTTTTGTGTGCATGTCCAAAAAGTGACCATTTCTAGATAAAAATTTTAATTTTTTGTTGCATTTGGCAATGACATCTTTTGCTATGTTATCCCCTGATAAGGTATTGTCGAGGCGAAGACCCAGATATTTAACATGATCTTTTTGGTCAATGTTTGCACCATTACACATGACAGTTAGCAATTTCTCTTTTAATTTACGAGGTGGTCCACATAATATGGATTCGGTTTTCCCCAAGTGTAATGACAACTTATTGTCAATTAACCAGTTACTCACAGAATCCATATTTCTACTCAGGGTAGTTTCTATTTCGTTTACATTTTTTCCACTCGATAGAAGAATTGAGTCATCTGCATATAGAAGTAGATTGCAGTCTACTGCCTGGGACATATCATTCATATAGATCTGGAACAACGTCGGTCCCAAGATCGACCCCTGAGGGACGCCACAGGATACATACATAGGCCTGACATTGTTCCATTTACAGCTACTGTTTGCAATCTATCATAAAGATAAGATTCAAACCATCTGACTGCTGATGGATCACGACCAATTCCTGACAATTTTTGACACAATATCTGATGGTTCACAATGTCAAATGCTTTTTGGAGATCCAACATAATTACACCAGTATAGTTACCTTTTTCTGTTTCCTTTTTTATGTAATCTGTCAAATAAATAAAGCAGGTGTCAGATGAAAACATAGGTCGAAAGCCTGACTGGTATTTGTTAAGAATACCCTTGTGTCGTAAATAACTTTCAAACTGATCACAAATTGTTCTCTCTAAAACGTTAGAAAGAATACATAAAATTGACACTGGTCTGTAGTTACTTGCCTCAAGTGTACTTTGTTTTTTATGTAGAGGAATCACTCTAGCCATTTTTAGCTCTTTTGGAACGTGAACCGTTGAAATTGACAGGTTTACGATGTAAGTAATCGGATTTGTTATATCTTCACTGTCTTTGATAAATTTGGCAGGTAATTCGTCCAGACCAGTGCTTTTATTTCTGTCAATATTCTTTAAGCGTTTAAGAATATAATCTTCTGATACCTGTTGAAATTTAAATTCACCCTCTATTATGCCTTGGTCACTGTAAAACTGTTTCACCTTGGTAATACAAAAAATACCTAATGCAGTAGGGAGTTGGTTCGGTAGGGTATCAGCTACAGTTGTAAAATAGGAATTGAATTTGTCAGCCACCTGTTTTCCATCGTGACAAACTTCACCATTTTCCATATTTAACCCTATTTTCTTGCTGTTATTACTTCGCTTATTTTGGTAGCCCAAGTATTTTAAAATTTTCCAGAGCTTTTTACTGTCATGTTTATTTTCAGCAATTTTATTCTGAAAATATTCTGACTTTGTAGTTTTTACCAAGTGCTGGATATGATTTCTTATCCTACAGTATTTTTTGTAGAGCTCAGCATCTGCATGCTTCCTGGATCGATATAGTATTTTGTCTCTTTCTGTTATGTTTGATAATATCTCTTCAGTTATCCATGGTTCGGTTCTGCTCTTAATCCTAACATGGATGACTGGAGCTACCTTGTCAACAACATCAGTAAAAAGCTTTTTAAAATTTGACCATGATGAATCAATATCATGATTTTTCATACTGTTCCAATCAACCTCTTGCAATTTACTGCAAAAAACATCAGGGTTGTATTTTTTCATACTTCTAAGTTCCATTGGCTCTGATTGGCCAAAAACCTGTTTGTTTACCTTTTGTGTACAATATATCATTGAATGATCAGATAAGCCAATGGGTATAACTCCACTTTGAGATATAGTGTGGTTGTTGGATACCCTGATTAGATTTTAAATCGATGCCATCCTGGTAGGTTCTTCAATTAGTTGTTTAAGATCAAATACACGACTAAAATCGTTTAGCTGCCTTAACAGACCATATTTGCTATCTTGGCATACGTTGACATTAAAATCGCCTGAGAGTATTCATTCCTGGTCACTAAAACGATCACAGTTCATAATGTTCTCTTCCAAGACATCAAAAAAGTTGTTTTGTTTCAGAGGTCTATAAAAAATACCAATAAGTATGGGTTTTGTTTTAGGAAGAAAGATGTTTACCCACACTTGTTACAACCCGTTGCGTATGTACACACAAACCCCACCTCCGTTTCTATCTCTGTCTTTACGAATAGCTGAATAATTAGGTATTGCTATTTCGCTGTCATTCACCGAAACATCCAACCATTATTTCGGTTAAATCCAACAATGGCTGCCATGGATTGACCTGCTATTATTTTTATTTCACCCAATTTAGGTAAAAGACTTCGGATGTTAATATGAATGCAATACATCCCTCTTGTTTTAAAACATTCAAAATAGGAGTCACTAATGTCAGCAGTGAGGTTTGGCCCTTCATTCAGTGAACCATTAAAAGATTCACTTTGGATCCCGTTAGATTTATCTTGTATTTCACTTATATTGTGCGGAGGAATTGTATTCTGATCAGTGCCAATGTCAATATCCACTTCTTCTTCACTTGTCGCATCCAGTAATGATGAAAATGGGTCGTCAATGTTCAGTAGACTACATTTGGTACAGTGCCATCTTTGGCCATTGGTTTTAAGCTTGCTGTGTATCTCTGGTTGAATATGTTCACATTTCATATGGTACCAAATATAACACTCATCACAGCGTAGGCCTTTTTGGTTAGACTTGACTGGTTTTGCACAAATTCCGCAAGGGAATTTGTAGTTAGGTTCTGGATTAGGTTGTATGTCTCCACTGATGGTCAGTAAAATAAAAAGTTGGAAGCTTGTCACTGGGACTTTAGATTTGATTGTTGTTTTGGTGCAGATCCGGGCTGGATTTACTATGTGTAATCCATTATAGGAGCTTAACTTCATAAGGCATAAAGTGCTTTGATCTACTTGAAGGTCATGACATGAAGTTAAAGCCTCACCAACGGGATCTATCTGCATATATTCACCATGTACTGTTGACTTGAAATGCCCCTTGTGAAGTGTGGTGACAAGGAAAGTCACTGCAAGTAACGCTTTGATAATTAACATAGTGTATCGCAGCTTACATATGTAATAATAATACTGTGGCTCTCCGCTTATGCGCCGCGGTCCTGTGTGACACAGGTGGCCTAGGAAGAAAAAAAAAAGGAAGATGATGATGAGATGGAGGAAGCCATGGTTATGCTAATCAGCTCATGCTGCCATGTTTACCAGGACCAGAGCCGAGGCAAAGAGTCCACCACACACTCTCTCACAGCTGTGGTGGGCCCCTGGCCCTGGATATATCCCCCAACACTCATCGCTTGTAGCCCCCCCCCCCCATAAAAGGACAGAAAAACCTTCCCTCATACACCCTATCCCCGCCTCTAAGGCTCAGGCATTTCCCATGGGGGATCCCATGGGAGCCCTTATAAGGGCTACCACCATTCCCTCTTCTCCCTGCATCTAAGATTCTAATTCACCCTGTTGCTATCAAGCCCTATCAATTCATTTCTTTTCTCCCAGCACCCTACCAGGTAGTCCTGTACGCTTTTAGTGCCTTTCCTGCCTCCCAAAAAGCCACCCTTCAAACCTAAAACCCATGCTACACGTTCCTCTTCCTCTAAACACTGAACCTCTTCTAGACCCTTGTTATTATAGTCTTCCCTGCGCCACTTTCTGAAAAATTCTTCTCTTATCTCTCTATATGCATCACACCACAACAGCCAGTGATCCACTGTCTCATCTGCCTCTTGTCTACATACCTTACATTTACCATTACTCCCTGTTGTCCACTTCTGTTTTCTCTTTTCTAGATTGATTACTCCTGCCCTACTTTGAAAAAGAAGCTTGGATCCCTTCCCTCCATCCCAACACACACTTTTCTTTGGTTTTTCTAGTACCTTGTATGCTTTTAGTGTACTCTTTTCCCTGACACCTCTTTTCCAGTCTTCTTTCCAGCCCTCTGTAACAGTCCTACCTATATACACTTTCCAGTTTTCAACCTCATCATATCTTTTCAATTCGTATCTCTCTGCCAACTTATTTATATCTTTGACCCATCTTGTTTGTTCCTTGACTACTTCATTGTAAACCTTCCTGCACCACCTGTCTTCATTTACTGATTGTAAATACCCCCAGTACTTAAGCGTTGCTTTGGCAATTCTGTCTGTAATTTTATTCCATCCTAACTGTCCTAGGACTGCTTCTGTTGCAGCACATGGTGGTGCTCCCAGTATCCATTTCCCCATCTCATTCTGTACTTTCTCCATTCCCTGGATATCTCCTTCACTTATTGAAATCACATCTAAGCCATATATCATCCCTGGTATCGCACCTCTATCCCATAATACCCTTGCTGTGTATGCTCTGTTGAAACTGTTCAGTGCAGCAGCTTTAATCATTCCTTTTGTACGGTTCACTTTCTGTTTAATCTTCTCAACCTGATATCTGAACATGCCTTTACCTGTTGTCTTTATCTTAACACCTAGATATTCATACTCATCAACCTCCCCAATTTCAATTAATTGTTCATTACCTTCTGGAATTTGGAACTGCCCAATTTTCCATTTTTTATTCCAATCTGGTTTCTTCCCAAGAGTCATCACTTTACTCTTATCCTTACTAAATTCTAACCTCCATTTATTCCCGTATTCCCCTGCTATGTTCAGCATTTCTTGTAGGTCTTTCTGGGACTCTGTCATGAGTACAATGTCATCTGCGAAAAACAGACCTGGAATTTTCAGGTCACCTACCTTTATTCCCTTATTACACTCCATTAACTGGTCCCCCAGCTCCTTTATATACAGGGCAAACACAATGGGGGACAGCACACATCCCTGTTTTAGACCTATATCCAGGCGTGCATTCTCTACTTCTACCTTTCCTAATGAAAGTGTACAGTCTACATCTTTATATAATGCTTTCAGAATTTCTAGAAAATTCCCACCAAATCCTAGTCCACTTAGTTTTTCCCACAGGGCATCTCTCCATACCCTGTCATAAGCTTTCCTCACATCTAAGAAACCCATGAATACTTTCTTCCGCTTCTGCCTTGCCAACTCTAACACCTGGGTCAATGTGAAGATGTGATCACCTACCCTTCTGCCTGGTCTGAATCCATTCTGAATTTCCCCCAGAAGTCCAAGCCTTTCGACTATTCTACTTAATCTCCTGTACATTATCCTACTGAATATTTTGCCCACATTTGATGAAATGGCAATACCCCTACTTTGATCCAATTGGCCTCCTGGGCCCTTCTTTGGAATATACGAGATCCTGAGTTTATTCCATTCTTTTCTCAATAACCCTATTGAACAGCAACTGCAAGCTATCCTTAATTTCTTCTTCTCCTCTCTTTATGAGTTCCGACAGTATGTCATCTGGCCCTGGTGCTTTGCGTAGTCGCATCTGCTCAATTGCTATTTCAACTTCTATACTTCTGACTCTGCCACACATCTCTGGATCCCATTGATCCTGTGTGTATTCTGCTTGACACCCTGGTACTGTTCCCTGACCCCAGTGTGGATTATTAACTTCTTGCCAATGCTCCCTTATTGCTTCCTGTATTTCTTCTTTGTTATCTGTTCTTTTCCCTCTGTGTGTAATTTCCTGTGCTTTATTCTGTTTACTCCGATTAACCTGTTTCCAAAAGATGGTTGACCCTTCTCCCCCATTCTCCATTATTTTCTTTGTCATTCTTTCATTATTACTGGCCCTCCTTTCTGCTGTCATCTCTGCTACGTTCCTTCTACATTCCATATACTGTCTCTTAGCTTCTTCTGTTACACCTTCAGGGTATTTATTTTTCCTGGCTAATCTCCATGCTCTATTTTTAGTCCTCTTTCTTTTTATGGCCCCTTTCAGCTCTGGGTCTATTCTATACCCTAGACTTCCAACCGGAACTTTCTTTCTACCTATCTTTTCCTTTGCTACCTTAAGAATCCCTCTGATTAGATCCCCATTCATTTCCTGTACTTCCCCTTCATTTTCCCATCTATTTTTCCATTCCTGTAGTTCCAATTTTAGGCTTTCTTGATACTCTGACCAGTCTGTTCCCTCCTTTATATCCCACACCCATTTAACCCCCCCCCCCCTCCGCTTCTTCTTTGACACTGTATGTTAATTGAGACTATAATCCAATTATGATCACTGCCTATATCCAATCTACCTTCCTCGTCTATTTCGCATCCTTGTGTCATTTGAAATACCTCACTGTCTACTAGAATATAGTCAATTATTGACCGTCTTTCTCCAGATGCCCATGTCCACTTTCCCTTGCATTGTATATCCCTATTAACTATCCTCAGACCAAATTCCCTTGTGAAGTTGAGTAGCCTGGTTCCATTTCCATTGATTCCACTATCCCCTCCCTCAATACCACTCATTCCATTTCCTATGTGTCCATTAAAATCCCCAGCTATCATAATCTGGTAACCCTGCTGCTGAATATCACTAATCATCATTCTCATCCTATCATATATCTGGTCATTCCATTCATTAGGTAACCCCTCGCGACCCACATACACTACACCTATCGCTACTTTATTTCCATTTGACTCTATTCCTATCCACTGTATTTCATTTTGGATCTCGCTATCATCTTCCCATGTGTTCATCCAGATTTCATGCCACTTAACCCCTTTCTTTATCAGAAACCCTACTCCTCCTCCCTTTTTTTGCCCACTCTCTCTTCCTTTACCTGTTATATCATATCCTGCTGGGCCTGTCACTATTCCCCTCTCTTCTTTTCTAGTATGCGTCTCTACTAGAGCTATAATATCCATCTTCTCGCTTTCAGCTACCTCTGCTATTTCTGCTATCTTCCCTTTGAATCCTCTACAATTGACATATCCTATTCTCATGTTGTTTTTCTTTCTTACGCTCCTTCTTGCTCTACTGCTACTTCCTGCTTGTCTGTGGTTCTTACCCTGCTCCCGAACTGACCTGGTAGTTGCTGGGGTTCCTAGTTTTCCTGCTGCTGCACCCACTCGCTGTAAACCTGCCCTAATCTATCACCTCCTTTCTGACTTGGGTGCAGCCCATCCCCAGCAAACATCTCCCTCCTCCCAACAAAATCTTCCCACACATCCCTAAAAGCTATTCCCCCCTGTCTACATAACTTCTCTAACCTCCTATTAATCCCACAAATCCTGCTTGCTTCCCACCCACTCATCCTAAGCCTTGGTAATATCCCCATTACCAAAGCATCGCAGTCTAACTGCGCTAACCTCCCCACAAGCTTCCCGTATCTGCCTAACACTGTCTCTGTCCCTATTCTCTCCCCCTGCTCTTCCCTGTCCGAGAGATCATTTGTGCCGACCTGCACAATGACTCTTGGACGCTCCCCAATACTGCTCACAACCCCCTCAAGCCTCTCCTCCACATCCCTAATCTTGGCCCCTGGAAGGCACACCCTAACTCTATGTTCCCTGTCAGCTCTACAGAAAACCCTATCTACCTTCCTTACTATACTACTCCCTATCACCACTGCCTCTCTAGGTCCTTCCTGATCCCCCCTCCCGCTAGTCCCTGTCACTCTCTGCCTCCCCTCATCCTCGCCTCCCTCCTGACCTCTCCCCCCATCCTGTTCCCCCCTCCCGCTGGGCCCTCCCATATGTGTCATGCACTTGGTTCTTGCTCAATACAATGTATATGTTCACTGTTATTGTATGGAGTACGCTTGACTGATCCAGGAACAATGGGGGCACGTCGTGGATTGGCCTTCTGTCCGGGGCACGTCTGGGATCAGCCTTCTGTCCTAGTATGTTCCAGCATGATGTGGAAATCTCACAGCAAAAATACAGCAAACTCGACTTGAGTTCAAATCCAAAATAGTATATATGAAGTCACGATGCCTTGAAAAAATCAATGCACTAAAAATGTCGAGTCAATCATTCCTGAAACTTGTAAAAACGGGTATCCACGTACCAGCTGTAAGATATGCCACTAAACACAATAGCGGTCTTGGCACTTGTTACCTTGAAGGCCTTCAGAAGCGACCCGATGACAGCACTGTCTGAAGACATTATTTAAGGTATGACGCAACAAGCGCAACAAATGTTTTATAATATGTTCACTTAGGTTAGCCTCACACCTGTAATTTTTTTCTATTTCGCAGAGAAAAATGCAGCCCCAGGCGCGTTTTTGCCTGGGCCCGGTTCCAAGCAGC